>JAGFMF010011961.1:1452363-1520520 GCA_019455555.1 Galemys pyrenaicus | reverse complement strand
CTTGGCTTTTTGGTCTTGTTGAGTTTTTGTTTGCTTTTGGTTATAATCGCCCAATTCCTTGAGCTTATTCTTTGTTGTTGCTGTTGTTCTTTCATATTCTTCCTAATAGTGAAGCCATCCGTATTTTTCTCTTGCCTTCTGACTTGTTTCACTGAGTATAATTCCTTCTAGTTCCATCCATGTTTCTATAAATGTCCTTAGTTTCTTATTTTTGATTGCTGAATAATATTCCATTGTGTATATGTACCACATCTTCTTGATCCAGTCATATACTTTTGGGCATTTGGGTTGTTTCCAGGTCTTACCAATTACAGATAGTGCTGCAATAAACATAGGAGTACAGGTGCTCTTTTGCATCGGTGTTTTTGTGTCCTTTGGATAGATTCCTAGGAGCGGGATTGCCAGATCATATGGTAGTTCCATTTCTAGTAGACTGAGGAACCTCCATACAGTCTTCCATAGTGGCTGGATTAGCTTGCATTCCTACCAGCAGTGTATTAGGGCTCCTTTTTCTTCACATCCTCGCCAGCATTTGTTGTTGTTGGTTTTTTTTATGTGTACCATCTTACCGGTGTGAGGTGGTACCTCATTGTGGTCTTGACTAGCATTTCCCTGATTATGAGGGATGTTGAGCATTTTCTCATGTGTTTATTGGCCATGTGTATGTCCTCTTTGGAGAAGTGTCTTTTAAGTTCTTCTGCCCATTTTTTTATTGTGTTTTTTACTTTATTTTTCTTGAGTCTTATGAGTTCTTTGTATATCTTAGCAAAGGAAACATTAAACAGAAGAAAAAGAAACCCCACTGAATGGGAAAAAAAAATCTTTGCGCTCCACACAACAGACAAGGGTCTGATCATAAAGATATACAGACGTCATTCTTACTACCACTTTCATATGTAGTAGTTGCCTCCTCAAGAGTAGAAATTAAATGGCATTACATCATGCAATTTTAGTAGTGCACATTTATGCTGAAGCACTGCCATCAGAACCGTAAATCTAGCATTAAAGTAAGTTTTTGTATGTGAAAAGAAATAAATGTTATTAGAAGCTTTTTGCATATTATGATAGCTAATTTAGCAACTTATGTGCTCCCCTTGCTTTGTCTACATGCCTATTATAAAACAGATGAAAAACAGTGACCTTAGTTTATTTTTAAGCTAATCATATATTTTTTAAATCCTTTGTACAAAAAGCAGCTACCTTTGGCTTCTGGCTATGAATGTTATTTCAAAAGTAAAAAGGACTACGTTAATCTGAAAAAGAGGAAAGAAAATTATTTGCATATTTGCATGGTGCTCGAGAAATATAAGCAGGATTTAAATGGTTGTGTTTATCTGTGTGTGTTTGTGTAGGGGTACCTCATTGATTAGCTAGCTCCTTTAAGCATTTTAACAAGCAATTAATGTTCATGAATAGTCAATTATAAATGATATTGAAGGAATAATTAGATTGTGAGAAAGCTATAAACTGGGTATAACCCACTCATACAGCTTACAATAAAATCATCACAATAAATGCTGATATAGTACAAAATAGCTTTTTGACAATATCCAGGATGACTATTTCTGACCCAGAGACTCTCTAATCTAGTAACTCTTCCATTTGGTTATAACCACAAATTTATAAGTTATTAAATTTGGTCACTTCTTTCAAAGACAATCTAAATAAAATAATAATCCTTAGTCTTTGGAATGAAGAAATGATTCTGCACATTTCTGGTGCTTTGCTTTTCAAAATTTCAAAAAGAGTTTGAAAATGAAACAAGACTACTACATCACACTATGCACAAAAACCAACTCAAAATGGATTAAAGAATTAGACATAAGACCTGAAAACATAAAATATATAGAAGAAAATATGGGCAAAATCTACATGACATACATCTCAGTAAAATCTTTAAAGACACAGCAGCACCTAAAGCAAAGATGAACAGCTGGGATTACATCAAACTAAAAAGCTTTTGTATAGCAAAAGACACAATAACCGAAACAAAGAGACACCTCACTGACTATGAGGAAACTTTTGCACACAATAGTGCTAACAAGCAAATAATCACAGAGATCTACAAAGAGCTGACTAAACTCAACAGAAACAAAGTAAACAATCCAGTCAAAAAATGGACAGAAGAGCTAAAAATACATTTCTCCAAAGAAGAAATGCAAATGGCCAACAGGCCAATGAAAAAATGCTCAACATCTCTTGTAATCAGAGAAATGCAAATCAAACCCACAAGGAAATACCACTTTGCACCAGAGAGAATGGTGCATATTAATAAAAGTAGCAACAGCAAATGTTGGTGAGGATGTGAAGAAAAAGGAACTCTAATACACTGCTGATGGGAATGCAAACTGGTCCAATCACTATGGAAAGTTGTGTAGAGGTACCTCAGTCTACTAAAAATGGAGCTCCCATACTATCCAGCAATTCCACTCTTAAGAATTTACCCAAAGGACACAAAAACATTAATTCAAAAGGACACCTGTACCCCTATGTTTATTGCAGCACTTTTTAAAATAGGTAAGCTATGGAGCAACCCAAATGACCCCAAATAGATGACTGGATCAAGATGTCGTATATTTGCAATGGAATATTACTGAGCAATCAAAAAGGATAAACTCATGCCATACACAGCAACCTGAATGGAGCTGGAAGGGATTATGTTCAGTGAAATAAGCCAGAAAGAAAAAGAAAAATATTGGATAGTTTCACCCATAAGAGGAATGTAGAGGAAACAGATTAGAGATCAGGGAAAAAATTAATTATAATAAGTTAAAAGTCAAAATCAACAGACAACTATAAATTAGAGACATTCTGCAGGGGAGGAGGAGGGAGAAGGAACAAAACAGGGGTGGGAAGAGCACAAGGGATTATGGTGATGAGACACAGGTGAACTGGTAGTGGGAATTTCATGGGACTACACCTGAGAGGAGAAAGTGTACATTGCACAAAAATGAAGAATGTGTAAAATATATATAAAATAAAAAAATAAATAAAAGAACGGTCAACATGTGGCAACACTCATGTCTGTAGCTCAGGAGATCCTGAATGGGACCTATTCTCCATTTCCTCTAGTCACAGTCAGGGACAAGTTCAAGTTGACTCCGGCAGCTGGTGGGAGACCATCCATCCCTGTTTCTTGATTCAGGGCTGCAGACGTTAGTCATGGCTATGAAATTGGAAATAGCCTTGGGGCTCATTTTCAGCTGCTCTCAGCCATGATTCAAGGCCAGTCTTATCACACAGGTACCCATTCAGTGACCAGGAAGTAGGTCTCTTAAAGTCCTGGCAGGATCCCTGCATCTGGTAATAGTGCCATAATTTAAGAACCCAATTTTGATCCCTGAAGTGGACCCATGTCCTAGAAACACCCTACTGAACTGTACTGGAGATAGTTCTGTCTACCCGAGGACCAGACAGGATCCATGCATGTATATTTGTTCTTCATTCACAGTCCTTGATCATAGCTTCCTATGGAATTTAAGTGCTGTGAGTGTTAAAATTGTCTCTTGTTTTGTTTAATGAAGATAGCTTTTGACAATTGCCTGAAGAGGTGGGCTGGTTGCTATGGAAACAAACATGAATAGACGGTGAAGCTTTTGCCCCACTCCCTAATTTCCTGGGAAGGAAAGGGGGCTAGACTAGCAATTTAATTGGCAACAGCCAATGATTTAATCACTACTGCCTATGTAATAAAACCTCTACAAAATCCTAGAGGAAGAGGCTTCAGAAAGTTTCTGGATTGATGACCATGATGATGTGGGGATTATGAGGTGCCTGCAGGTGGCATGAATACATCACCCATGTGTCTTTTCCATCTGTCTGTTGATTCATATCCATTAGTATCATTTGTAATAAGTTGGCATTCTAGTGAGTAAATGACTTTTGAGTTGAGTGCTTTTCTGGCAAATGATCTAATCTGAAGTGAGTATCCTGGAAAACTTTTGAGTTATAGTCAGTTGGTTAGCAACACAGATAGTGATCTGGGCTTGTGGTGGGCACCTGAAGTCTGCAGGGGGGTGGTCATGGCATCTGGAGTGGAGAGTGGTCTTGCGAGACTGAGCCCTTACTTGTGGAACCTGATGCTCTCTCTGGGTAATGTCAAAATTGAGTTGATTTCTCAGACACCCTGTTGCAGTGTGAATATTGCTTGCTGGTGTAGCCCCACTGGAAACTGAGTTGCAGGACACCACCAGCTGTGAATGCCTGCTTAAAACTTGGAACAAGCTCTGCAAACATGTATCCTGCTGTGGACCCAGTTTCCTTCATTTTTTTTTTTAAATCTGCAATTATCAAGAGATATCTGCTTTCCCATGTGTATAACAGCTACATTCACAATAATCAAGGCAAACAAATAACCTGTGTCTTTAAGCTATTAATATGATACATATGCACATAAATGTGTATATTATATATAGAGGTATTATATATAATATTCTATATATAATATAGAATATATTATATTATATATATATATAATTCAGCCATAAAGAAAGAAAGTCAGTCATCTTGCTATTTACAACAACATGAATGGAACTTGAGGACATTTTGCTAAGTAAAATAAATCAGAGAAAGACAAATGCAGTACAATTTCACTTATATGTGGAATCTAAAAAAAAAAACCAACAAATTCACAGAAGCAGAGAGTGGATGGTATGGTCAGTGACTGAGACAAAACAAGGATCAAATTCCAGTTACAAGATGAATGAGTTCTGGGTCTTCGGTGCAGGGAGCATGGTCAACTCTACTTTGTGCGTGTTTGAAAGTTGCTTAGAAATTAGAGCAGAACTACTTTCACGGCACACAAAATCTCCAACTATGTGAGATGATATTCAATATATGTGTAAACTAAGTTCACTGTGGTGATTATTTGACAGTATATGTGTATCAGATCATCAAGTCTTACACTTTAAATTTATACCATGTCAATTTCTATTTCAATTAGTCAGAAAACAATTTCACTGAAAACACTTAAAAAAGAAAAGAAATGAAAGAATGGTCTGCCTCAGATAGTGTCTTGTCAGGGGAATCTGATCATAGTCATTTCTTCTCCTGGTATGAATTCCGTCCTTTTGCAATTTTATATTAACTGTAGTCTCATTTAAAACCTAGAGTCACCGCTAGCAATTATCACCTATGGATGAAGGGAATACCTGGTAATTACATGATGGGACCAGACACCACAAAAGAAAAGCACAAAAGAAAAGGAGCTTGGGGGCCTCCCTGGTGGCGCAGTGGGTTAAGCAACGCACTATGAAGCAGACCACAGCCACTGCAGCACGAGTTGGATCCCTGCCGCCGGCCAGGGCGGGGACCCACATGGTGCAGCAGACCTCTCCTGCTGTGCCCGCTGCTCCCCTCAGCAGTGTGCTTCCGTTGATCTGCCTGTTCTGCTCCCTGCTCTCCGTGGTGAATCCTCTCACCCCCCCCCCACACCTCTGGCCTGTACCCCAGCTCTTGTATGCATAAATAAATAAATTTAAAAAAAAAAAAAGAAAAGGAGCTTGGTTCAGGGAGAACAATGTTGTCATCCGAACACAGAACGGACCATAATCCACGGTGTGTTGGTCTGATCACTGAGTCAGATTGCACGTCTGAAGGAGGATATGATGAGTGAACCTTACTGATTAAACAAGTAAATTCAAGTCTAACAGCTTCTTACCTGGTACTCTAGCACAAGCCTTATTTTTCTAACCTTGTCAGCAGCTTTCCTATTCATGACAGCAGTGATCCAATTAGAATGGCCATCAGAGCGGAGCGGAGCTGCATTGAATGGCTCCCATTAATGTCATATTTAATTTAGAAGTACAATGTTGAAGATGTTCATTACTGTCCTCTTCAAATCTTCATTCAGCTCGTGACATCAAGTTTGATAAATTATATTTACACCTTTTTGGAATGATAAAGATCAAGCTGCTTATATTCTTCAACCACTCTGCAGGTTTCTTGTGTCCTTTCACATCTGCAATCACCAAGTTGCCACGTTTATACCAGTTTTCTGCAGCAACCTTTCATCAAGATGTGAGAAGGGACATAGACACCTTACAAATCCTAACTCAATTCACAAACTACTAGGAGCATTATTTGAAATGTGTCTTTTTTGTACAAGACAAAGTACAGAAGTGGAACTGAATTATTCATTGGATATCCAGGATTAACAATACTATTGTGCCTATTTTACCATTGTATTAAAAATGAGGGAACAGGAAACTTTGATGATAAGTAAAAACCAAAAATTACCAAGGAATGCTACTAATGAGGGGAACTATAACATTGCTGTCACACTACGTCAGGCTTCTGCCAGCCTTGGTTGAACACAACTAGCAACTGTTGAGTGTTAATAGATTGTTTCAGCTTTTTCACCCTGATTCTGAACTCAAAAGGTAAAATTCTTAGATAAACATGTGCAAACATTTTTAAAGCACTTTATATCTAAATATTAGTGTAAAAATGAACTATATACATCAGTAAGAAAAATAAAAAAATTAAATCATTAAAATGGACAAAAGATATGACTGTACAATCCATAAAAAACGTTCCTGTCTAAAATCTAATAAAACTATCTTCAAACATAAGCACGATCAGAGAATTGAAAATAAATATAAAACACAAATTCATAATTATCACACTGGTCAACATTTAAGTGCAATAGTTTCAGGTTTGGGGCGTTATAGAAATTTGGGAACTTTTTACACTGCTGAAAATGTGTACTTATGAAAAAATTCTAGAAAGTAACTTGGCATTAAAACAGAAAATCCACATATCCGTTACATAGAACTCTCAAATCTAAATTGACACTATGGAAAATAACTCAAATATGTACTTGGGTCTCTTACATGATTGAAAATCTCTACTATCAATGAGAACTATTTTTTTTTTTTGCTTTGGCCTTTTCTTTATACATATATTTTTTATTTATTTTACTTAGAATGTTTTCTTTCTTTTCTTGATGTAGTCCCCACAGAATGTCTACCACCAATTCACCCATGCAGCGTCACCATAGCACCTTGTGCTCTTCCCATCCTTGCCGTGACCCCAATCCCTCCCTCTCCCCTGCAGAATGTCCCAATGAGAACTATTTAAAGCAGCAAAGCTGGGATCTCCCTGGTGGCACAAGGGCTTAAGTCTGTCAAGTTATCTGCAGCCACTGCAGCATGAGTTCAATCCCTGGCCAGGGAGCTGACCCACATGGTGCAGCAGATCTCTCCTGTCTCGTCGGCTGCTCCTGTCAGCAGTGTGCTTAGGAAATCCACCTGTTCTGCTTCTTACTCTGTCTCTGGTGAATCTTCTCACCAACCACCTGGTCCCACCTCTGGCCTGAACCCAAGTACTTGTCTACATAAATAAATAAAAATAAATCTTTCAAAAAATAAAGCAGCAAAGCTCCTGGCTATAGGAAAACTCCAATAATCCATATAACTGAGAGTATCCTTTGTATTACCTAAAAGACTTTTTTTTTTTTTTTTGTTATAAATGTCACACTAGTACAAAGCAAAAAGCAATAGTGTTCGAGATGTAGTGGCAACTGCTTTAATGAGTTCAATTATTTGTTCAACATAGCTTTTGAGTGACCATAGTGTACAAAGTGCTGAGCTAGGCACTGGCCTATATCAAGATAATTATAACTGCCTTGGATTTTATGCTATTTGGTAATTGAATTTGGCTTTCTAAAGAGTATACCTTTCTCTTAAATCTTGTTTATATTTTCAAGAATATACTATTGAATGACTCAAGTATTCATAGGCCATTTGTTCATTAATTTAGTTATAATAACTCAGTAAGTTGGACCATTAGAATCTGAATGAAATCGCCATGGGGTGTAGTTTTATTTACAAAAGTCTTTACTCCAAATTTTAAGTTCTTGATTTCAAGCTAAAAGGAGACTGAGAGGAGACTATGAAGAAATACTGAGTGAAAAAAGTTGATCATCAGAAATATCGTGTGACATGGAATAATAAAATGTAGAAAAGGGAAGAAAAAAGTCTAGCAAGCAATGGACTTTACGTTAACAATACTTTTCAGAGGGCAAATTGAAACTGTGCATGACCCTAAATATTTGAAGATTTATAAGAATGTGGGGAATCCAGAGAAACCCCACTGCTTTCATATTTTTTATTATGCCCAACTATTACCTGAAAATAGTTTTAAAATGTGAAAACATCTCATCCAAAGTTGTGTAAGTAAAGTACATTCCTCTGTGAGTTTGGTGGTATTTGCAATGTAATATAAAAACAAGATTAATTCCACCTATATAATAACTGCTTGAATTTTGTATGAAAAAAACTTAAGTCTGAATTCAATATGTAAGCACGATAAATTTGAAAGCTTTTCTCACTTATAAAGGAATTTTATTGTATGACTGCACTAAAATACAAAACCCAAATACATGTTTCCAGTTTATTCCATCAAAAATCTGTTTATCTTATTAGACAAGAAACTATCAAAGGCAAGAATGTCTTTATTCCTACTAAATCTATTTTTTAAAAATGCTATAATATGTTCTTGAAGTCATATACTAATTCCAAGTGATTTTCACATTAGTTTCTAAAAGGTATGTGATTATTAAATCCATTTTCAAATTCCTTAAGGAAAAAAAAGCTTTTACTATTTTTGAGATTCTAAATCCATTTTTCATTACATTAAAAAATTGAAAACATTTATTCTTAAGATATTATATTTTCCTTGATATTCAGAAGATTATTAACAGTGGTTCAGTATACTTGCCTGTGTAATCATAATTCCTCCAGATAAGATTTATTTTTCTATGGAGATCTCAGGCTCCTAGTTGCTTCCCTCTCCTCCCTTCCCCTCCTCCCTTCCCTTTTCTCTTCCTCTCCCTTCCTCTCCTCTCCCCTCTCTATTCAAGAGTTTACTCCAAACTTTCTGTTATGGGCTGAATGTTTATGTTTTCCAGAATTCACCCACTGAATTTCTACCCTCCAGTGTGGTGGTATTAGAAGCTTGGGTTTTGGAGAGGTAATTAGGTAAGGAGGGTACAGCCCTCCAAAATGGGATTAGTGTCATTACAAAAAGGAACCCAAAGAGGATTCAATGTGAGGATACAATGAGAAGTCAATAAGCTACAACCCAAAAGAGGGCTGACACCAGAACTTGACTGCACCAACACCCCTACCTCAGACACCCAATTCTCTTGTTTACAAGTCACCCAGTCTATGGTCTTATGTTATTATAGCCCCAAATAATGAAGATACTTTCCAAGGTGAATATATTTCTATATAGATGTAAAAGAAAAGCAGTAGTTAAAACAGCTTTTCTGGCTTCTGTTAATTATGGTGAGTATCAGATGCACCAAGAAACCCCTCCAGGTCTGAAAGACTTACCCCCCAGTTGCTGGGAGTGTGGTTAGCTACCAACCCTCCCCAGGAATTGCTTTCTGCTGCAGGGACCCTGCCCTACTTTCTGAGTCCCCCAATCCTACCAACAGTGCCAGGTCAGTGATAGATAGAACGTGAAATGTCCTACCCCAACTGATTAGTTCTGGAGGGTGACCCAGCTTCTCAGCTTCCTGTGAAGACAGCTGTGCTTTATCCAGAGGGAAGGTCCTCTGCCCAATTCTGCTTACTTCTGTTCCCCAGCAGGTGGTGATTCCAAGGCTATTTGCAAATAACAAGGTAACTTCCAGGTCAGATTCCAAGGCTATTTGCAAATAACAAGGTAACTTTCCCAGTGATCTTTCCAAAGTAGAGTACAACCCTTTCTTGAAATGTTCTTCACATAGATTTTTAAATGCTCTAGTTGTTAGCAGTTACATTTTGCCAGTTACACAGCTGAAAGTAGAGAACTGAATGGACTGCGCTGGAGGATCACTGGGGCTTTGGTGCTAGGCATTGCGTGACAACATACATTTGAGGAGCTGTCAACCTATAACCCCAGAACATGTACAGTGTTGTAGAGCAACATGACCTCAACAAACATTAATTTAAAAAACAGAGAAAGGATGTGAAAAAAAAAAAAAAAACCAACAACTTGATATCATGAATTCTTTCTAAATAACACAAATTTATTACAACATTTCAGTCAAGATTGAAATTTTTGGAATAATAGTAATGTTGAAGTTCATATTAAAAATGCTGGAAAATAATCAAGAAAAGTACATGCAAATTAAAAAAACACATTGATTATTTACCTTACATAAGTGTTAAAACTTGCTAGACATCAAATCAGTAAATATACAGATAGTTGTTATTCTATTCTCAATGCAGGAATAGGCAAAATATGTAAGACAGGAAAAATATTAGAAATCAATATGAAAACTTGAGACATTAATAAATTACACAGTTGTATTTTGTTTCAGTGAAAGATGTTGAAAATATTGGTGCTAGAATAATTTATCATGTTTATGATAGGAATAAATGTAGTAGAAAATAAATTTCAAATCTTTTCCAAAAAAGATACTAGTGGAGATTTTAAAGACAAAGAAAATTTAAAAATAAATATACACATATACTTTTAATAAAATATTTTCATATCTTTAGAGTTAGGGAAACTCCAGAAGTTGTAAGGGAAAGAGATATTTCTTTGACTAAACAAAGCTTAACACTTGCATATTGTTTATTGAATGTTAGGCTGGAATAAATAGTCACAAGGAACTTAATGAGAAGGGCTTCCTGATCTTTAGTTACAAAAAGCACAAACAAATTTATCAGAAAAATTATCCCAATAGAAACATGAGTCATGAAAAGCAAAGGCAATTTCAAAAAGAAGAGAAAACAACCAGTAAATATGGAAAAAATATGCTCAAATTCTCTGGCAGTCAGGGAAATGCAAGCCTGAGTAGCAATGTGCCTCCATTGACATCATCATATTGGCAAAATGTTTAATGATGTAAGGTTGGTGAGACCTGGTGGCGCCAGGGGTTAAGTCTCAGCACTATGAAGCATCTGCAGCCACTGCAGCACGAGTTCGATCCCCAGCCCGGGAGCTGACCCATATGGCGCAGGAGACCTCTCCAGTCTCCACCTGTTCTGCTTCCCACACTGTCTCTGGTGAATCCGCTCACCCTCCTGCACCTCTGGCCCACACACCAGTTCTTAAAAATCTGACATTCCGTGGACATTATAAAGGCATTTACATACCTTTGATTTAGCAATCTCACTTAGAAAGTGCCACCCTATGGGTTAAAGAACTTTTTCAAGCCTCAATTCCTTGTGGTGGCAGAAACAATAAAACCAAACACCCATTAGTTTTGAAATGTTGGATGAATGTTAGTGCATCGAGATTATGGGTTATCATACTATCAAAAGCAACACATTAGTGTTATAGCTATTGAACTGGACAGAGAAATCTGTACAGGATGAAGTATTGAGTGAGAAACATAGGCTGAGGAAAAGCAAACAATGTGTTTTATTTCTTAATAATAGGGCACAAGTGTATGTCTAGACATATAAATATTAAAACCACAAATATACATACAGATGCACATGTCCATATATACTAAAGTACACATGTGCATATATGTACATGCACGCAATACATGTGTGCATATTTGTATGCACATACATGTGTGCATATTTGTATGGGCATGGAGAAGGTGTGGAAGGATAAATCCTCATTACCACAGGAAATCTTTTCCTTACCCAGATGCCCTGGCTCCTTTTGTCAGCTCTGTGCAGCTCCCACACGCTTTACTGCTAATACTCCTCTGTGACAGACATTGAGGAGATTGCTTTGGGCATTGGAGCTCACAGATTCTTAATAGAACTGGAAATACTTGGGAGTTATAAGCCCCCATGGGATTTTTTACTGGGCTGAGTACAAAACCTTTGTCTTCAGACATATTCCCAAGGCATAATTTATACTTTATATCTCTCTGCGAGAGAAGATGGAGTTTGGGACTTCTCCCTGAAATTACACCGTTGCCTTGCTCCTTCCCCATTTCCATTCCATTTCCCCCTTTCTTAGTCATTTCTCCTGGGAGTAAACCCTAATAAATCACTTCCACCCAAATTCTTAACTCAAGTTTTGCTTCTGCAAGACTTTAACCTGGGATATCATGTTGGTTTTATAACTGGTAGAGGGAAAATGAGCGTATCAATTACTATGTATACATTTTTGAATTGTACTGATTACAATAAACATGTTTTACTTTTTAGCTGAAAACTAATCAAACATTTAAAAGACTAAAACAAATCGATTTCAGTATGATTTAATTTATGTGTTCTATTCAGAATAGCTACAAGAGAATTTCTCAGTTATTGAATGAATATTTTTATTCATCACATACAAAAGTAAATACATATGATCCTATTTTTAAACTAACTCCTGCTGCTACCACTATATTTTGTTTATGATTTTATGTCACAGTACATCAGAATAAATAAGCATAATAAAGCAAAACCATGTACCTGTGTACCAAGCTTCATTTTTTCCTAAATTGATACCAAAGTTCAACTTACTTCCTTCATCAGTTTCAAGACAGTAATTCAAATGCCTTTGTATTTTATCATCCTACCTATTTTTCAACCCCCAATTCCACTTTTCCCTATTATTATCAACAAAAGACTTATAGAAATATTTTGTAAAGGGGAAAGTATCAAGTTAGCTTTGTTTTTAACTAAATCATAAAGTTCATATATACGTATCTACTTCCAAGTTGTTTTTCTCCAAAAGAAGTTCAATCCACTCTTCCTTAATAAAGGAAATTAGTCCTACTGGCAGATAACAACTCAATTTAAACTCTAGTCAAAGATTCATATAGAAAAAAATGTAGACTTTTAGGTGAATTGCTGTCTAGAAAGAGTAACTTCCTAAACGGAATCAAAGAAAATTGGATAAGAAAATTATATTTCTTGTTGTTTGCATCCACTTGCAAACACTTAGGTTCAAACAGCAGTAAGTCTTTATCCAAAATGTGAAACCACTGGGGCAGGTGCAAAGCAGGTAGTTATATCTCATCTCAGCATACTGCAATTTATTTATTATAGAACAATTTAAAGGAAAATACCCTACTCTGGTGGACTTTCTTAGAGGAAAAGGAGTTTTTGTCTGACAAAATCCCTACATGATATTTTCATCCAATTTTATTAAAACTGTTCTCATCCAGGAAGAAATATTTTATATCTGAAAAAAAAAATATGATGTGCATAGATAAAATCTCTTGATGAAAGGAAAACTACTAAGTAGAGCAATTTGCCAGCACATTTATATAAACTATCTTGCAAATGAAGGGAAATGTCTTTTAATAATTTTACACCCAAGTACACTCTATCATGATGTACTTTTTTGAAGTGATAATGATATTTATTTGGGCTCAATTCCAATGAACATGATTCAGTGGAACATAAAGTATTGAGGAAAGTCTAATAAATGTAGATGTCAGCAGATGAATTTAATGTTTACAGAAAATAATTTCTTTCTGAATAATGGATTTTAAATTTTTTAAAATGTTTTCATTGGAACGTAAGTTATACAGTGAAATGCAAATAATCTTAAGTGTTCAGTTAGTGAGTTTTGGCAACTGTATACCTGTGCAATCAGCAAACCAAAAGAAGATAACAGAAGGTTGCAATTATGCCAGGAATTTACCATATTCCATTTTTTAGTCTAATCTACCTGAAAATAGACATTCCCTTTCTGACTTCCAGCTCCATAGACAAGTTTTGCTTTATCTTAGGCATTATGCATATGAATGTTATCATCCAACATGCACTTTTTTGTATCTGCTTTTTTTGTTCAAAAGCAATGATTTTGAATATCATATTTTCATTGAAAATCAAGTTTTCAAATTGTTCCATAAACAATGTTTTGAAAATCATCCATGATGCTCTTAGTCCTTCTCATTCCTTATCATTGTTGGGAAGCACTGGGGTATTTAATCTTTTTTGGCTACTGTAAACAAGGCTGCTATGAACATTAATTTACAAATCTATATTGGCTTGCTTTTGTTTCCTTTTAAAGAGCACCTGGCACTAACAGTGTTAAATCATGGGGTAAGTCCAAATTTTTATGAACTGCCCAAGAGTTTTCCAAATAAGTTGTACTATTTTTCATTGCTGCCAGCAATATGTGAGAATTTCAATTGTTACATGACCTTGTCAATGTGTGATATTGACAATCTTTTTTGTATTAATTATTATAAAGTATATTTTAGTCAATTGCATGGTGTTTCTACTTTAAATTCATAAGGCATCTAGTAAATGTTGAGAAGTGGTAAGTATGGATATCATTGTCTTGTTCCTAAGGGAGAACATTTAATTTTCACTTACAGTTTTTTGATAGATGTAGGTGTAATATCACCTACAGTTTTTTGATAGATGCCCTTGATTAGACTGGGAAAATTCCCTTCACTTTTGAGTTACCTGAGAGTTTTTAACATGAAACAGATGTTGGGTCTTTTTCAAGGCATTTTTGTATCTATGATGATATCTTTTGCTCCTTTATTCTGATAAATATTGATTGATTTTTCAATATGAGACAATCCTCAACATCTTGATACAACTCTACTTTGTCAAGGCACTCTTCTACTAAAAAACTGATGTACTGGATTAGCTAGTAGCCATCTTTCCACTTGACAGGATCAGTGTCTTGAAAATGTCTTTAAAACAAAATTAAAGAGAATCAACACTGTAGGAATAGATTTTTACCACTGTTATGATACCTGCTTAGCATTATTCAGATGGAAAGCACTCAAACCTTTCTAATGGAAAACACTAGATCTTCGTGTTCTGTTGCTAATGGACAAAGTATACAAGCAATTCATAAAAGATTAAATACAAATTGCTTAAAAGCATATGGCAATGTAACTAGTAATCAAGTAAATGGAAATCGAAACTATTTAATTATTTAGTAGTCTCATTTGCATAATTAAAAAGCAATATTCAGTGGTGTCCAGGTAGAGTAAAACAGACACTCTCGTGTATTAGTACAGTCTCTTTAGAAGCTAATTTGTAAAACAGTATTAGGAGCCCTAGTATGTAATACCCTCCTCTGTTTCACACATTTAAGAATTTTATAAGAAAATAAGAAAGATGTATGCATGAAATATTAATTTTAAAGGATTTAATTCTAATTTGAATCTAAAAATATCTTAAATATTCAATATTAGGGGAATTAATTTGTCACAGTCATATAGTGGAATATTACTTTACAATAATGGTTATATTTATAAAACCTTTTATAATATGAAAAATTCCTGTAGAAATGAAGGATTTCATTGACTAAGCTATAAAATGATTTAATCTGTGATGTGATATTATCTAAAAAACTTTAAATGCTAGAGTATATAAACCAAATTAACTTACTTTTTAACTTCATTTTTTGCTGGTTAACTGGATCATAAATAATACTTTTGTTCTTTTAAAACATTTTGTATTAATTTTTTGAATTCTCTTTTATAATCATAATAAATAAACCATAT
Source organism: Galemys pyrenaicus (assembly GCA_019455555.1). NCBI lineage: Eukaryota > Metazoa > Chordata > Mammalia > Eulipotyphla > Talpidae > Galemys > Galemys pyrenaicus. Next base: position 1,505,147 of record JAGFMF010011961.1, on the reverse strand, counting down.
GTATACATATATAATATTACTGAACTCAAACAAAAACAATCAATTATTCTAACAAAAAAATGGATTTATTCTGAAAAAAATAACAGAAGAGATGACAGATTGGAGGGTCCATTCATAATGAGGCTCACCTATACTTTGCTGACTCCAAGGCTAACAAACCTTCATATGGATCATTAGAGGAACTTCCCCTCAGTTTGGGCGGGGGAAACAGCAGTCATGACGTGTGAGAAATGCAATTTCTGTCCTTTTCTGTAGTTTGTTGGTCGACACAGAGTGGACACTCTTTTTCTACTCTCCAGACCTCATTTAAATGGGGTTTCTGCATATTCATGTCCACAAAAGACATGTGAAAAATTCTGTATGATGAATTTAAACAAAAAGATAACCATCAAATGGGAGAAAATATTTGCATATCATTCATTCAACAGGTGGCTGATATCCAAAATCTGCAAGGAATCCATACAACTAAATGAAAAGACAACAAAGGATCCAATCAAAAAACAGGCAGAGGATCTAAATAGACACTTCTCCAGAGAAGGCACATAGATGTCCTACAGGTACACAAAAGAGTGTTTCAACATCATTTATGATAGAAAATTTAAGTTAAAAAACACAATGAGATACCATCACACAGCTGTGAGAACTGTCCATATAAAAAATCAGAATCAACAAATTGGGGCGAGGGTGGAGAAAAAGAAACCCTTGTTTACCATCAATGGGGATGTATGTTGGCCCAGCCCCTATGGAAACCATAAAAACATAGGTCCTATTTGGAGTTTCCTTAAAATAGGTCTACCATCTCATTCAGCAATTCCATTCCTAACATCTATCTGAAGAACACAAAAACACTGAGTTGGAGGGAAATATGCACTTCTATGCTTTTGCAGCACTATTTATAATGACCAAAATGGAAACAACCTAAGTGTCCAATGACAGATGGCTGGACAATAAAGATGCGGTATGTATACATGATGGCATATTATTCAGCTATAAAAAATAAAAAAGAACTTTTGCATTTGCTAAACATGGGTGAAATTGGAGGGGAGTTACTCTTATGAAATTAGCCAGAGTAAGAGAGACAAATACCAGATGATTTTATTTGCCTGAGGAATGTAAAGAAACAAAGCAAAGGAACTGACAAAAGTAAAGTAAAGTAAGTCCTATCAATATACTGTAGAATTGGAATAAAGTGGGGAGGAAACCCAGTGATATCCCATGCAATTTGAAACCTATATTAAAGGGACATGGGTGCTTTAGTAATGGGTGTGATATGGTGATAACTCATCTGAGAAAGTGTGAACCCCTGAATCACATACAGTGCTGTAACCAATTTTATCTCAAACAAAATAATCTGAATGATGAGAGAGGCCCACATTTGAATTTACTCTACTTTAGTAAAATTATTTGATACTGAGCTAGAGAGTTGACAATAAAACAAGATATGTGTAAAAACCCAAAAATTTTACACAGGAACATTTGAAAATGAATAAAGTTACAATGTTAAAATAAAAAATATTTTATAGGACAAGAAATAAGTTTAAATAAATAAACTGATCATGAAAGAGAACTAAGTCTTAAACGCAACAAAATGAGGAAGCTGTGTCTCAGTATGCCCAAATTGCAGCTCATTTTGAGATCTTTTGATAAATATTATTAATTTTTTATCATTCACTCTGAAAATAGACTTCTTAAAGAAGAAGGAAAATATGCTAAATTAAAACCCTAAAGGAAGAGTATTTTTATTGCCTGTAATTAAATGTAATCAAAAAGTTGAAAATTACACACCTAGAGGTTGAGGGCTGATTTAATACTCATGAAACAAAGGTAGGGCTGTGATTAATAAATTAAGTCATTTTCCGTGGTGATAATAGTTTCTAAAAAAAAAATGGGACAATGAGAGAATTTAAGTGTATAGGAAAAAATAATTTTACAGGTGATGTGTTGGCCATATATCACTAATGCTGGTCAGTATTCCCCCACTGTCAGCACTGATGGCTCCACCTCTCTCAGCCCCATCACGGTAGTTATGATGTTGACTCAGTCGCTCAGATGTGGATTTCTTTGGACCAAGTTCTAAGCAAGCTCATATAGCTCATATTTCTGTTGGTTTCCCTTGTTTTCTTTCTTTGGAGTTTTCTATTACAAGGTGTCAGCTATAAAGGTTGTCAGTCTTTTTCCCTTGCTCAATTTGAAGTCACTTTTCAGCAATCTAATACAATTAAATTTTGTATTAATTTACAAATTAATTAAAACGTGGCAGGATTGTACTTCCTTGCCCCTGGGTCTGGCCAATCCGCTGTGAGGAGCAGGCATCCGTCACCCAGTTGGCATCCAGGCCAGCTCGCTTTGGCTCTCTTATAACAAGTAGGAAACTACTGGTGGTTGTGTTGTCAGCTTGAGTCCTGGAGTAAAGTCAAAGGGGAACAGAGCCCATGGATAACCCACATGACAAGAAATAAACTTTGTTGTTTGAAGTATGAAAGGTTGACATCTGTGAAGGCATTTTAAAAATGGAGCTGGGGAGACATTATAGAAATTTGCATTACCTGTCTAGGTAATGGATCAATGACTTTTGGACGAGGACAAAAGTAATTGTTTTAAGACACTATCAAGCCCACAATTACTTGAGAATTCATCTGGATCACTGGGACTAATGATTATGGACTCGCAGCTGGAGGATACAATCAGTCAGTTCCTTTCACATTCTTTCTAGAAAATCGGTAACCATTTATAAATTTTAAGAGTAGTTTAAACATGTTAACACTAATTGGCTCTTTAACTGATGTCATTTTGGGAGATGTTGGGTTTGGAAAATGGGGTCTTTGGGTTAGCTCTGGGAAGTTTCACCAGGACTCCCCATTCAGCGGCACTGAGTGAGTTTCCAGGTGAGTTTCTCCATTAGTTATATCCAAACAAACAGGTTTATGATGAAAAAGGAGAGAAGGAAAAGGACACTTGCTTAGACACAAGCGGGAAGAGCTGCCCCAAAGGGACAGGTTTACTAAAAGAGAAGCCTGCATGGTCTCAGGTGGGCAGCCTTGAGGAAACCTGCCTCTGCTGAAGGAGGACAGTGAAGAGAAGCCCTGGCATGGCCCAGGTCACAGGTCACAGGTCACAGGTCATGGGCAGGCAGGAGGCTGCTGCCCTGTGGAGGAGAGAATTGGTGAAAAGCGGCACCTGCGTAGGCACAGGTGGGCAGAGAGACCACTGCACTGCCAGAGCAGAGACTGCACTTAATGTAGTCTTCTCTTTGGGTTTGGGAGGGGCTCATCGCTTTGTGGAGTGGCTTGTTTGCTGTTGATTTTGGATGACAAGGTAGAATGTGAAAGGGACGGGAGATTCTACAATGACCCTCAATCTCCATATCTTTACCTCTGGTCTGTGCCCTATGACATTAACAGCATCTGACACTTTGCTGTGTCTGTGTCCTGGCACCTAAGGATTTTTAGTTCCTACTGCTTGGCTTGTTTAAGGACTATGCTAATCACTTCTACCCTACCTCCAGCTGCCTGCATTGTGTGAGCCAGGTTTCTGGACTTGTGGTGCCTCAGTTCCAACTTTCCTATGCTTATCCTCCATGATCACTACCGAAGGGAGGATTGCTGGGAACTAAGGGTGGAGTTAAGCAGCCAGGCTTGGTACATAACCAGAGACACCTGGGCCTTGGGGGTTGGATTGTCGACTTTCAGCGGGCTGCTGGGGTCCCAGCTCAGCGGAACTGGTAGGATGCATTCATAATTTATATCTCTTTCTCCCTGGATTATGCCTCTTTTCATTTCCCATTTATATATATATATATATATATAAGCCCTTTATGAAACTTTTTTGTGTTTTCCTGCAATTGAGTCTTATTATAAATGCCTTGTACATGCTCGGCTCAGGACCCATACTCAGGCCAATCCACATCACATGGGGGTTGCCCTTAACAAAAGGATGATTCAAGCATACTGCTAAAATGATTATATATATATAATAAGACACTGAGTGTCTTATTTTTAGTTTTTGAATGCAAACTTACATGAATGTATTTGCATAGATAAGACCTAGACTATTTTATACTAAAATAGTACATAGCAAAGTATTACATGCCAAAATCTTAGCCAGCATAGCAAAGTCATATTCCCAAAGGCAATGCTTTTCTTTTTGCTTATTTTTATGCTCTATTGTTTTCTGAAATGAATATGTAGAATACTAATTACACAGTAGAGTTTTTTAATAAAGAGAGTGTTGGGGACCTGTTACAGTTTGACAAGTACTTTCTGTGTAGCTATCTCAAAAAACTAATTTCCCAGTCCCCAGCATCCAAATCAAACTGTGTAATAGACACTGATAAAAATTCGAAGACACTTGCTTTTGGGTAAAAATGGCTATTCCACAAACTTATAATCATCATAGCCAGAAATATCTTGTCTTAAGTTGAAAGACAAAGGTTTCAATTATAGAGGAAAATTCTAAAAATGTGACTCCTTCCTGTGCTGACAATAGACTTGACAAGTAGTATTTGCCCTTAGGCATAGCCTGATCTTATTTTTCTCTTTCGAAAAGACTCACACTGGCTCTATTGAGGGACCCCTACAGCAGGCTTCTGACCTCCTGTGTTTGCTCTGGATCTCCGTTAAAATAAAAGCTTTAGGTCTTGTCACAAGAAAACTGCCTCAGGGTGTTCATGATGGCTACCTTTTAAAGCAGCTTTCATTAAGTAAGGCTTGGAACCATCTAGTGAAACTGGGAGAGATTAGTCCAACTTTCTGGGTTGTTCCAAGGCTAAAAACCTCTTGAGTCAGTTTTTTCTCTCAGGAAACTGAATACAAGTGCCTGGATTGTAATAATGGCAGGTTGATTTTTTTTGGACCTTTCTCTTAGACAAGCCTAGGGCACAGATTTAATGAAATTTAGCAATACCTTTTAATGTAGTAAGGGTTTCTGTAAAGGACCATCATTGAAGGGTTTTCCTTGACAGACTATTTTTTAATTGATATGATAAGGATATCAGTGCACTTTCTTCTTTGCAAATGTGCGAAGTCCTTCCAACAGAGTCAAAATATCAAAATCTGAAAGAAGTTTGAAGGTAAATCAGTTCCCAGTTTTCTAAGGGTTAAGATCTCACTGTCTTAGCATATTGATCTGTAAATGAGACAGAACCCCCAATCTCTAACTGTACCAGTATAATCTAAAAAAGTGGAGGTTTCATGTTACCTGCCCCCCTCCCCCCTTTGAACAGTGCAGCTGAGCATACATGAGAGGCTAAAAAGGACTGGAGAGAGGAGACTTGAGGAGAAAAGATGAGAAGGCATGTGTGGCAGAGAGAAACGTGAAGAAGCTGCACTTGCTTCTCAGCTTTGGATTAGCACCAGGGGCTTGGGGGACATGGGGGGGTCCCTTGAAAGAGACAGAGATGTGGGTGAGAGACTGGTGGGGAGGCTGACAGTGGCAGCCTTTATCTTGATTTGTATTTTGATTCTGCTCTTTTCCTTCCTGACTTCCCTGACTCTTTATACCCCTTTCCTAGTGATTCCAACAGAAGCTACCGTAGACTTGTGGCAAGATTTTGAGCCTCAGTGACCCTGCTTTGGGCCACTCCTATTTAGCGGGGCATTTATCCATAGGGGATGGGTGACTTGTGTTTCATCAGGAAACTATTTTAACTATATTCTTTCTCTTCTATTGCACACTAATTCTATTAAAGATATTTTCGATTGAAGTTCTTACACAATAAGAGTGTTTTGTCTTTATATGGTGGATAGCAGAATCTATTTAGAGCGTGCATGTTTGGGACCATGTGTTTTTTATTTTGATTTTCTCAGGTACTAGAAAAGTGCTGGCAGCTGACACTGTTTAGTAAAGTTTTACTGATTTCATGTTAAAACTGCAGGTAATTCTTTCCCAACTGAAAGAGTAGTTGTGGGACAATGCTGAAATATAGTCAATGATTAATATTAAAAAAAACAAATGTTTTTTATTGAGGAAAGTATGGGAAAAAAGTATCTATAAATTGTAATTGTGAAAATACCTCCCACCCCTCATTTTCCCAGGCATAACCACTTTTGAATTGTGATGTATGTCTTCCCTTTTATGTAGACTATCTAAAATAATTTTCTTTTTGCAAGTTTATCTATGCATGTATCCCAGTTTCCTGGACAATAGATTAAGGTTTTGAGAGAATTCCTAGGTTGCCAAATTCCCTGTCAATCGCCACTTCCCAAAAATTTATTTCTTTTGAACCCTTCTCAACCACCCACTTTAGCCCTTTCATTCTTTTTCTCAGACACATTTTTTTTTTAGTATTCCATTCCAAAGATATTGTTTGATACTTTAATTGAAGAAGTCTCTCTTCTAAACATTACAGAGAATATAAAAATGAGAAAAATTCTGTTCTCAGGAAAATCACTTAGCAGAGAGGGCCCAAATAAAGGACAAAAGATGCTTGATATGGGGTTCTTGTATGAAAGAGGCATTCAAAGAATTGTGGGGACATGCGATTCTTAGCTGAGCCTGTGGAGTCTAACAGAGAGGCAGGACACACCTGAGGAAGAAACACTGGGGCCAAACCAGTGGGAGGAATAATGAGATCTGCTGCCTGCCTCAGTTGCTTGTTCAAAAGGCAGAGTCCTATACTTACTGAATTGAGGATGGGTGTTGGTGAACGAGAATAAGCTCCCAGATGATTCTCATGTGTCAGACTTGCAAACAGGCATTTGAGAGCTCATCAGAGTGTTCAGTTTGTAGCCATGGGTTTATGTCATAAGTCTGTGGGACATTAGACAGAGAAACATATTTTTGAGATAATTTTGTGAGAGTCAAATTACACTTATATGCCATTCCTTGGGCAAGAGAAATTGAAGGTTTTGGGCAAGGTAGTGTTATGATAAGAGCTATGACTTAGAAGAAAATGACTACTATGTTATTTGGCACATAGATATTTAAAGGTACTAGCTCTTCTGAACTGGAATGTTACCATCACTGTGTCTTTCTTGTGTAATTTAATATATGTTTGTTCTAAATTCCATCTATTATGCTATTAATATTTTAACATTATTTGAAAATATATGTGTCTCATAAGTAGCATGTTATTTTCTTTTTGATAAATCAATAGCCTTTTCTAAAAAACAAATGATTGCTTAAATCATGGTTTGAATAAAAAAAATAGAAGTCATTCTAGGGATTCAATAAGAGTCAAAATATTAAAGGTTTATACACCTGTTGGAAAAAAATGGTAAAAAAAAATCTTATGAGGCTATTTTAAGAAATCTGAATGTGCTCATATCACAAGGAAGTTTCAGTCAATGATTTCAGCTACTGCTAACACCAAAATGGGTGCTTATCAGAAAAAAATCCCGCAAAGGAATGACCACCAATTTTCAGCTGACTTTACATAGTCAATATTTCCTAGGAAGACCAGAGTATACCCAGAATGATCTGATTTTTCTGCCCAAAGGTGTAACAGTTGTCTCACTAGAATATCTTGAAAGGTCTACCAGTGCACTGAAATCCAAATATTGGGTCAATAAGCTGTCCTATGGGTTGATAAGATGATCAAAGAAAATGAAAATGATTCCATTGTCTCCAGCACCCTTTTGTCCTATCTAGAAATTTTTTCCACATCTTTTTTAGGGTACTTCAGTTTCCTTTTGACTCCCTTTTAAGTTCTTCTCTTAGTCTTTAGTTTTAATATAATGTATTGGCACAGAATATTTTGGTTCATCCTGCTTAAGATACATTGGAGACTGAATCAACCTTTGACTCAGAAGATCTCAGTCTCTCTAATGTCTTTGTTTTTACTATTTCAACTGCTAGATTCAGTTTGTTATTATTAATCAGAGAGAGGGGTATCTGTAGAGGCTATTTATTTCTTGATATCCAGATGCAATAAAAATTTCTTTAAGTCCAGCAACAATGAATATTTTCGTGAAAAAGAACTTCAGAGTACTTCTTGCTGAAAATATTCAGCTCAGAAAGTCTACCATAAAGTCCAGGTCTGACAAACCTGTATTTGTTCAAATAATGGGATGGTTTAAAATGGTTTTTAAATCATCAAAGCACTTGGTATCTTAAAAATAGAAACTCTGTACCTACATTAATATAAATTCAGAGTTTATAGATATTGAAACTGTTTCCTTCCTTTAATCACTATCCTAGAGTCTGATTTGCCCCTCAGTGAAGGAAATATTCTGAAGGATTTACTTTTGTTTAATATTTATATATTCTAGATTCCATACTCTTTGCCTGAAGGTAATATATTTATACACACATATACATATATAGAGTTATAGTGAAATATTTAACATTAATGAGGGTAACCCTGAAGCTGCTTCCTTTAATCCTTTGGACCAAGAAATGATGTTCCTCTAGGTATGCAATGAAACATGATTTTGAGTTAAACAATAATAGCGTCACAGCCAGGTACACCTATGGAATATGGTGAGGTCACGATGGTCCAGAAAGCTGAGCACACTCACCTTAACAGGATCTGAAAACGGACCTCGAGGCTATGTGACTTTTTGGCCAGACCTTCCTGGATGAACTCTGAGCAATCTCTTTGTCTCTCTCAAGACCTGTATCACTTAAGGGGTGCTCCCTCCCAATATGGGAGAAGGTACTATAAGCTCCCCTAGTAAATCTTTACCATCCCCTTCCCCCCAATGGAGCAGAAAAGGTAAAAGCCCCCTTGTAAAACTATAATTCACAGCCTCCATCTTGATCTTTATTATGCATGCCTTGATTTAACAATGTATAACTTTAATCCTTATCTCAAACACCACTTACATGATTTAGCACCACAATTAGTGATCACAAATGTTTGTTAATATGTTAAAACAGTAAATGGAAAAGTGATAGATTTATGTCATGTCTGAAGTGGTTTTTGTATCATCTCAAACTCAAAAAACAACTATAAAAAGTCCTGGAAATATAAAGATGTTGCTGAGTTTTGAAAGTTCAGCCCCTTCACCAAGCCTGTGTCTGGCTCAATTCTATACATGTCCCAGGTCCATGATCCTTGAGATTGACAAACAATAACAGTGTATTAATAACTTTTGAAAAATCTAAGTAAAATGGTTCGCTTTCCATAATTAGCATTAGTGTAATACAATCTTTATTTCTGAACTGGTCACTACCTATCAGGAATAGAAGTTTTATAAAAGACTATTTTCTTTAATTCTTTTTGCTTTATTCTTCAATCATTACAAAATGACAGTGTAGTATGATTTTCTTTTTTTAAAAAAGATTTATTTATTCATTCATGCATACAAGAACTGGGCTGTAGGCCAGAGGTGTGGGGGTGAGCGCATCCACCAGAGACAAAGTGGGGAACAGAATGGGCTGATCTACTGAAATACACTGCTGAGGGAAGCAGAGGAGAGGTCTGCTGTGCCATGTGGGTCTTCTCCATGGCCAGGGATTGAACTTGTGCTGCAGTGGCTTCAGATGATTCATAGTGCTGCATCTTAACTCCTTGCACCATCAGGGAGGGCTGTATTGTGATTTTCTTTTTGACATTAATGGAGGCAACCATTGCTCTTGTAGTCAAAAAAAATGTGTGTGGAGGGGGTGTGTGAGTACTCATCATCTGTAAAATCAATCATGTAATATTAATTAATTGTGCAACCTGGAGTTCCTCTTGCAATTTTATTACAGGTGCTGAACGTTGCATCTTCATGTCTTAGCTTTGCTTATACATCATTTTTGCAGAAAAGGCAGATGTAGATATTGATTCCCATTTTCTACATGGCAAACATGAAGCTCAGAGTAATTAACAGTCTTATTTAAGGGATTAATTCTTGAAGTCAGAGAAAATCCTACACTGTATTTTCATTCAAAAGTTTATTTCTGGGGCCTCCCTGGTGGCGAAGTGGGTTAAGCAACACACTAGGAAGCTAACCGCAGCCACTGCAGCACGAGTTCGATCCCTGCTGCCGGCCAGGGAGGGGACCCACGTGGTGAGGCAGACCTCTCCTGCCTCACCCACTGCTCAACTTAGCAGTGTGTTTCAGTCCATCTGCCTGTTCTGGTCCCCACTCTGTCTCTGGTGAATCTTTTCACTGCCCTGGACTCTGGTCTGTACCCCAGCTCTTGTATGTATAAATTAAATAAATCTTTAAAAAAAAGTTTATTTCTAAAGTCTTTTAAAATACAATAGAACTTAAGAAGCCCAGGTAGCCTAAAGACTATAATTTTCCTGTTTCAGTGAAATTAAGGATCCATATCACAGTTCATGTTTTACAAAGTCATTGTGATTATTTCAGGCTGTAGTTTTCCTGGACATTTTTAAGGGATTTTTTTGGTCAGTTTTATTCTAACAGTATAGCCCAATGATAATAAAATTGTGTTCTATACTTTACCGCAAGGGTCTAGGAAATTGCTTCAAGCTCACTTAGCAAGCTCACTGCTTTCCACCTGTCCTTTTGTGTGCTTTTACTCCCATCTACTCAGGCGCATTGGAGGCCCACAGGTCTGCTCCCCTCAAATACCCCACAGTCCTGTCTCTACCACACTTGTCTCTACAACACTGCCACTTAGCCGCAGTCTACACTGCGTCACATCTTCTTTCTTCTCTGCCTTGGACTTGACTCCAGGAATGTGAGCCTATCTTGTCATGTCTTTACAAAATGGCACGCAGTGCACATTATCAGTACTCCCATTTTCCTTTTCTTCCCCCAAAGATTTATTTATTTATGCATACATGAGCTGGGGTGAGGCCAGAGGTGTATAAGTGTGTGGGGTGGGGTAAGAGGATTCACCGAGAGAGAGTAGGGAAACAAAACAGGTGGGTCTACTGAAAAATGCTGCTGAGGGGAGCAGCAGGCTAGTCAGGAGAGGGCTGCCACACTATGTGGGTCACCTCCATGGTTGGGGATTGAACTCGCGCTGCAGTGGCTGACGGATAGCTTGATCATACTGCAACTTAACCCCTTGCACCACCAGGAGGCCCCAGTACTCCCATGTTTTAGGTGAGGAAACTGAGCTGTAGGGAGATGGTGTCACTTAGCCAGAGGTACTCGGCTTTTAAGTAAAAAGGTGAGAACTTGAGCCAGATTTGTTTGATTGCAAAGGCTCTATTTTTCAACTACCAGGCCACATGCACACATGTTGAGGATCTTCTGACCTTAGTGCTGGAGCTGGAGCACCATCCTGAGAAGTGTCACCCAACACCCCACCTGTACGGTGAAGAATCTCTGCAAAACTCCTCGAGCTGCGAGGTAGGGCTGGCTTTCCTCAGACTGACTTTCCTCTACTTCTTTGAGGTCATCTTTCCCCAGAGCTCCAGGTTTTCCTCTCCCCAAGGGTGTGTGCCCCGGGAAATGTATATGTGGGGTGCACTTATTTATGCACCTGCCTGATTGCCATTTTCCTGTTCTTTATAAGATGAAATGATGCCAAGCCCTTTTCATAACACTTCGTCTGAGTGTCTTGGAAAGTCCTAGGTGGGAGGTGCCTCTTGGGTAGGTACCTAAAAAACTCTAGGACTTAAAACAGGGAGAGTGCCCCTGGCATTCATATGGTGGCTGCTCATAGACTAGAAGTTTCTTTAGGGCAACATCTTTCACAGGTTTCCAAGAGTCTCTGCCTGGCCAGTGAATTCCACAAATGTTGAGTTTATCATGAGGAATGTTCATTGTGGATCATACCATTGAGAGTGGGGCAGGAAGTAGCTTGAACCAAACTACTCACCTGAGGGGGCTGTTTTATGGGATTGATCACCTGGGAGGGGTCAGGGGAGAGCATGTGTGAACCAGGCTACGCTGAGGCGTGTGGAGTCTGGATACAGTTTTCAGTGGTTCCGGAGACATTGTCGGCAGGAGGACTCCTCTGCAGGGTGGAGGGGCTGTTTCTCAGTGATGAGGGGCGGAATCTCACCAGCCTGGGGACACAGTAACAGGAAGATGAGACAGCAAAGTCCAGGTCCATCGGGTCCTGTAACAATCTAGGTGGAATTGTTGAATGTTTGTTTTCTGTGCTGGATGAAGTGCTTTTCTTTGCATGCTATGTCAGTGTTCCCATTTATTTACTGTTCCCAGCTTGGCCTTCAGTTCCCAATTGGTAGTCTTCCCCCTTGTTTCTATTTCAGATGGTTTCAGAGGCACCAAGTTCTCCAGAGGTCTGTACACTATTTGTTTTCTTGAATAAATGATCAGTAATAAAAATTAGGAGTTCTCACACAAAAATCTAACTTCAAACACTTCCCAAACTGTCAGGAGACTAGATGAGATGGTAGGGAGCTCACATTTCTGCCTGGTGCTGAGGGCTGAGAGAGGAAAAGATCCCTGAGAGAGAAAAAGGTCCCTGAGAGAGGGGGTGAGGTCCCTGGGTCCCACCCCTCGTGGAATTCCAAGCACTGAGCACAAAGGTGGTTGCTTATAACTAACTGTCTCACACTGCAGTTTTTCCTTACAGCAGAGTTAAACAGCAAGTAACAGTCATTTCTCTATCTGGTGTGGGAAAATAAAAGTGTTTCTAGAAAACATTGTGTGAAAATAGTTCGCTGCTAAACTGAAGTCTGTCTGGGTTTTATGGAAAGAATATTTGTGATGAAGGATAAAACTTGAGATACATGAAAAGTAGTCAGTAGTAAAAATGTGTGAGAAAGATGGTTGAGAAAAATGGAAAAAAAAAACTCTATTCTAAATATTTTGTTTTTCACAGCAATGTTGAATTTTGCAATTTTGATTGAAGAGGTCTGTATTTTTTTTCTCTCTAGCTTGAGAGCCTTGGCCTAGGGGATTGGAATTTGTTAACCTGTTTGGAAAGTTTATCAGTAATTGTTTAATTTCATTATAATAACAATGTTATAAGAGCTACATGTCTACTATAAGAGTTTGTGATATAAAATGTTTAGAATACAATCCTTGCCTTCAAGGAATGATCTAAATATTGCATTTATTATTTCAATAAACATTTATTGAGTTCCCCAGAACATTAAGTACTGAGCTGGGCTGGTGAGGTCAAGGAGGATAATAAAGTCTTATCCCATAATAAAGTTGTAGTCAAATTGGAGAAACACATCAATCAGCAAGGAGGTACAGTACAGAGTGAAGCAGGTAAGCGGATGAGCTTGGGGACGTAGTGGGAGCAAGTGGGGCAGCGTAAACAATCTGGTAATTTCGGGAAATTAGCCTTAGGATATAAAGGCATCTCTCTCTAGAGTGAAGGGCAGGCAGGCATGCTTAATCTCTAGTAGAATAAAGATAATGTCTTCCTCTGGAAGTTGCCCATTATATAAGATTTGGGTTCCCTAAACTCAAGTTTCCTCTCTTATAACGTGAACCACTAAGTATGCAGATGTCACCTGCATCCATCCACATGGCCCCCATGACATTTGAGGGTAAAGGGAATCATGCAGTTGTGCCAATTGTGCTGCTTAATGTATCATGAGCAAAAAATGTCCTCTGTGTAAACCAGCAAGCAGATGACTAGCGATCTAGATTGTTAACTTGTAAATGGATTAAAATTCCAGGCTCTGTAATGGCAGAATTTTTTCTTCTTCCCTGTGCATACAAAGGTCATATTTTGTTGACATGTAGGTTGGAAAGGGATGTATTTGTTCATTGGCATTAAAAAAATAGAATTGAGGGATGAACTGTGAGAAATACAGTTAAGCACACTCCTTATCTTTATGCACATTTATGTGTAAATGAAGTACAAATAAAATAGACATCAAGCACAATCTTGAAGGAAATAGAAGCGGGAAGAGAAGATTTCATAAAACAGCAAATGTAGCCTAAAATAAGTGTGGAATTTTGGAGACATGATTATTGCTACTCACTAATTATGACCTGGGTCATTGAACCTACATAACTCTGTCTCCTGTCTCTATCTATCTATCTATCTATCTATCTATCTATCTATCTATCTATCTATCTCTATCTATCTATCTTTCTATCTATCCATCCATCTATCATAATTATTTGTCTATTAATGCATCTTTGTGTCCATCCATCCTTCCTTCCATCCATCCATCCATCCATCCATCCATCCATCCATCCATCCATCCGCGTACCTACCTATCTGGTTGTGCAAGAGTGGAGATCCATTAGTTGTCTAGTTCCCATAGTCTTTTCTCATACCCCTCACATCTGCATCCATATTCTAACTACTTGAACATGAGTATTTGCTCTTGTACCCACTACATGGTATAGTAGAAGCTATCTGTCTGCCATGCTTCTTTCTGGGTTTCCCAGTTTCCCCAAATGTTAGTCTCTTTAAGACATGTCAGCACCCTTAAAAATGTTAACAAAAAGAGTCATTCTTTTTGAGAAGGAACTTTCCAAAGCTGGTTTAGATTTTAGATAACTCTGTTCTTTCCTCTTTAAAGCCTGAGAACTTGGATGCATCTATTTCTGTCTCAAAGTTTTCCAGTTCATAGAAATGTAGTTATTTTGATTGGATCTGCATTTGTTCTTCTGCCACACAGAGGTGCATCCACAGCTCTGCGGTGTGATGGTGGGTTCCCAGTTAGTTGAGCACGTGTGGTTTCAGGGACCTCTCATTTCACCTCTGTGAGTCAATGGCCAGCCACGAGAATATTAGCAGTGCTAGAATAAGTCCGGAGATGGTTATGATTAAATTAATGAGCATAAGATAACTTCTTGCCGAATAAGGGAGAAGGCAGGAATGACATTGCAGGCTGGCATGGGGGAGCACTATATAACCGACAATGACTGTGAAACCGTTGTGTATTCTGCAGCTTCCCCTCTCTGCTCAGAAATGCATGGTTCAGTCAACAATCCGTGAAACAGGTTTCATTTCTTTCTATCTGTTGCTATTTTGGGTGAGTGGGTGGGTGTGGTGGTGGAGCTGGGAGAGTAGATTTGTTAAGGCAGGAGATCAGGGCACTGAGAAGATGGAATGTATTGAAAATGGCAAAAGCAAACAAAGTCCAAAGTAAATGGTCTGTGTTTAACCACGACTGACACTGACTGAGGAGTGGGGATAGACACCTCAGACACCACACTGAGTATGGAAGCCCATTCTTCGCAGGGTGATGTCGGAGGTCAGCCCTTTCACGAGAACCTCTTTCAAGTCTCTCTTTCTCTCTCTTTCTGCATGACCTGGTATTGTTCTACTCTGGGAAGGCTTTAAAACTCCACTCAACTACAGAGCCTTTTCTATTTTCCTCTCTCTGGTTGTTAAATGCACACTGAGCTCACAGTGTCAGACTACCTCTGTCTAGAGGAAGGCAGCCCTCATGTTCTGTACGGTGACAGTTTATCAGCCAGTTGAAATGTGGTCTTTTAGGATTTGTGCTTTCTCTCAAGCTCTGTGGTAATCCTCCTGTTATCATCTCTGTCATATTTGTTGACGACAATCAGTTTGTCACCCCAGTAGGCATAGCTGAAGACAAGCCACTAAACCTACATCTCACAATGAATGCTTTTGTTTGCAAAGAGTTAAAGCTAATAAAGTTTAAACTTTCACCTTTTATTAAACAAAGAAAACAGCCATCTTTCACCTTCCATCTATGCTTGTGTGAATTTGTAGCATCAATAATCGATGTATTTTATTAATTTCATAAACAAGAAAATGCAAGTCAAAGATTCCTAGCAATTTGTTTAGCGATCAGTGATGCAGCTGGGATTAGACTCAAGCACTTGGAGAAATGTCTACATGGCAGAAGTTAAGTAGTTAGAAATACCTGTCCCTCACCATTTACCCACAGGGACAGGTCTACACAGGCACACTTTGCTCTAGTTAGTTTTGAATTTATGATAGTGTAATCAAGATGAAGATGATTTTTGTTAGCCATGTAATAAACTAAGGAAATTTATATTTTTATATAATTCTTTCTAGAGAGACTTATTTTGGAAGAAATGCAGTAGATAAATTAAGGTGAAAATAGGATCTTGAAGTCTGCTGTTGCTTAATGTAACTATAATGTATTGCCAAAAATTCCTCTCCCTACTCCAAGAACAGAATTCTTCTATCTCTTCAATTTAAATTAAATTCTCCCATGTCTAAGTCTGTCACAGTTCCACACCAATATTGTCTTACTTAGAGCCTAGACCACTGTTATCTCTAGAACAACAACACTATTATCTTCCTAGGAACTTGTTAGAAATGCAAATTCTCTGGCTACAACTCACACTTTTGGAATCAGAATCTTTCAGCACTGTGCTCAGCAATCAGAATTTTAACAAGCTTTCCAGGGGATTCTAAGAGTCATGGTCTATAGAAATTTCTGTGATGATGGAAATCTTCTGTATCGGCACCATCCAATATGGTAGACGTTAGATATATGTGGTAATTGAGCAAATGCTAGTATGGCTGAGGAACTGAATTTTTAATTTTTATTTAAGATAAAGTAATTTAAATTTATTTTTAAAAATTTATTTGTGCATAGAAGATCTGGGATGTAGGCCAGAGGTGTGGGGTATGTGTGTGTAAGAGGATTCAACAGAGACAGAGAAGGGAGCAGAATAGGCAGATTGACTGAAATACGCTGCTAAGGGGGAACAGCAGGAGAGACAGGAGAGGTCTGCTGCGCTGCCATAAGTGGGTTATTTCCCTGGCGAGGGATTGAACCCAGGCCATTGCTTTGACAACAGTGAGCCTTAACCCCCTACATCACTACCAGGGAGACCACATTAATTTAAATTTGTGGCTGGTGGTTATTATATCAGCCAGAGTAGGGCTAAAATACTAACTGCTATTGACATACAGTATCAGGTAACAATGAAATAAGAAAATATAAGTTGTTAAAATATATAAATATATACATGGCTTGACAAGGAAGACAATATCGGTAGGACCTTTAGTCCAGTTTAGAAGAGCTTTAGCCTTGTAAATTACCTATTTAGACTGGTGACAAGAAGATTCATTACAGGAACGTCGCTTGCTTTTGTGCCTCTCACACATACTATATTGTCTTTATTTTCGGTCAGTCCTTTCAGTGGTTTGATGGCCCAAAATTTACTCTGGAGGATCGTGATTCCTGTCCACCAGTCAGTTTTGTGTAACTAGTTGTCATTCGCTAGCTTTTACCGCTGGATCTAGTAGTACAAGGGAGTGCCTCAGTTTTATTAATCCCTCAGATTCCTTAATCCTCCTCCTTCCCTTTGGTGAGTTTAATAGTGAAGATTAATTCTTATATTATCCAAAATTATAACTTTATTTTTCATTATTTTTCCAGTAGCCTGAGCTACTGGGAAGCCGACTGTCGTTGCTGGCCTCTTCCAGGCACTGCTCTCAAGTGCCATCTCCTTTTGGAAACTGTCTCAGCTGTAAGAACCATCACACTGAATGTCACACCTTCAGTAGCAGGGATGGCATTGGTCAACTCAGGATCTGACCTTTTTACCTGTTTTAGAACAGTTTTAAAGGGTTAATTCAGCTACCCATAGTATCTGCTGAAGCTTCTTGAGACTGTAATATATCTTGACTTCACCCTCTGCCAAACCCTGCTTTCATCTCTTCCCTTCTGCAGGTGTAGGTCTCTAGAGCACTCTGATAAGTCTGCATATGCTAATATCCATCTCAGAGTCTATTTCCTGGGGCAATACACCTGCAGAACAGCCTCATTTCGATTTTAAGGAATGATTATTGTGTGAAGCCATCCTTCCTGGGGCATTAAAATCTTAACACTCCAAAAATCCAGAGTTGAATGGGAAGCAAACATATTGAGAGTAGATCTTGTTTTCTGAATACATGTATTCTGACTTGAAATTAACCACCCCATACGTTGTTTGCTGGTTTAGAGCATTTATCAGTTCAACTGTTCTGCACCACAATCCCTTCATGGCATTGTCTCCATGATGGTGCTGTCATTTAAGTTGTCAATCATCTTCTCACTCATTTTGCTGGGCCAGGTGCTTCTGGGTACAGGAAAAAAACATTGACTCTCTTTGAGATAATGGGAAGTAGGACATTACTTCCCGATAAGATTCATATTGAGAGGGAGTTGATTCGAAAACACACAACTAAAATATTGACATATTGCGTAGAGACTTTAAATTGAATGGCAAGAAATTATGTGGGGTGGAGTAAATAGACTTTAAATGGGAAGAAAAAGAGAAACTTGCAGGTAGCTGAGTAAGCATTAGACAGATGGAAAGCATTAGGCAGGTGTGTCACCAAATTGAAGATAAATATTCATACTTAAAAATAAACTTTGTACTACTAACAATAATTTAGACATGTCACTTAATATACAAATAAATAGTTGATAGTCCAGTTAATTATTTTCACATTTTTAAGTGTGGTCATAGGTATTATATATCAAGTGAGCATAAGTTGAATTATTTATGATATGCCCAAGGTAAAAGGAAATCATTTGTTTGAAATATTAGATCAGTCTATCTTTAGTAATTGAGATAAATCTTTTCACTATATAGTTTGACAAGTGAACTTTCTGTACATGTTATTCTCCATGGGTTATGAGCGACCATGTGGGTTTCATCATTGCAATATGGGATGACAAGGATCATTCAAAATTACTCTATTAACTGAATCTTCTAAAATGTGGCTAGGAATGCAAATGTCAACTTATGTCTGGCAGCCTAAAAGTTGAACTTGAACTATTGGAGTAGCTGGAAAACATTTTTTTGAAAATTAGCAGCAGTTGGATAAAATATAACATTGGAAACACCAAAGAGCTACTTCCTGGCAGGACAAAGAAAGGAGTGAGAAGAAAGAAGCAAAGCTCCCACTGGCTTCCTTGGCACTCTTTAGCCACGTCCTCTGCTGCTACCTGACACCGCGTTTTGCAGCTGCTATCATAGAGCCAAGATGTGATTTCCAACAAGACGACTCAGTACAGGGTGGATGCGCAGGGGAAGTGTATCGTTAAGAGCCTGAGCTTTAACATTCCTATGAAGAACAACCCAATAAAAACCACCAGAGGAATCGGGCTGCCATTCCAAGTGTTAAATTCTGCTTGGACATTGGCGCCAAGTCAGCGGTCTTGAAGTCACATGGGCAGGCCCCATGGTGTTCCCGTGCCTGACAAGTACTCCTGGGAGCCAGTTGCTGTAGAACTCAAATCTCTGCTGGGCAAGGGAATTTGTTCTTGAAGGACTAAATATGTGCAGGAGTGGAGAAAATTGGTTTTGATCCACTACTGGGTCTGTAATGCTGCCGGAGAACCTCTGCCTTCATGAGGAAGAAGACAGGAAGGGGAAGAATGCTTCCCTGAACAAGGTTAATTAATGTTCATCCAGCTACAATAGCAGCCTTAGGAGTGTCACTTCGCAGCCTTGGGGATGTGTATGTCAGTGAGGCTGTTCCCTGAGCACCCAGCTGCCTAGGAGCCTGGAGGATTTTTGATGAGCATCGACCTGAATTATTTTGCCAAAGCCTTGAAGAGCCCAAAGCAACACTTCTTGGCCACTGGGCCAAGAGCTAAAGTTGCATATAAGATTTAGACGATCAACAATATGCTAAGCAAAGTCATTTTTTTTTTTCGTTTTATTTATTTATGAACACAAGAGCTGGGGGACAGGCCAGCTGCAGGAAGGGGGTGAGGTGAGAGGATTCACCAGAGATAAAGCAGGGAGCAGACTGATGGAAATACACTGCTGGGGGGAGCAGCGGGCAAGGCAGAAGAGGTCTGCTGCACCATGTGGGTCCCCTCCCTGGCAGCGGATTGAACTTGCACTGCAGTGGCTGTGGCGCTCAACCCCCTGTGCCATCAGGGAGGTCCCGATTAGATTATTATTGGTGGTAGAATGGCTTTTACCTCCCTTTAGGTGCTCAGCAACATGGATATTGGAATGTTGCTTGATTAAAATTGTCAAAGAGGAGTTAAAATTGTCAAAGACTTGATGTCCAAAACTAAGAATGGTGTGAAGATGACCTTGCCTGTTGGCTTTGCTGTTGCCAACAAGTTTAATGAGAATGCTGAGACTGACCAAGCTCTGTGGCATTTGGCATGACTCTGATTGGATAAGCTTGAACTGTGGGCCTGAGAACAGCGAAAAGAATGTTGAAGCCCTTGCTGGGGCTAACGGGATTGTGTGAAGCAGATACTACGTGTGGGTGTGTTTGAGTGGGAAGTGCTTGCATGAGCTCCCAAAGCTCCTCATGGATGAAGTGTTGAAATCCACTTCCAGGGGCTGTGCCACCATAACAGGTGGTGGAGACACTGCTACTTGCTGTCACAAATGGAGCACTTAGGACAAAGTCAACCATGTGCGCACTGGCGTGGAGTTGACTTAGAGCTCTTGGAAAGTAGAGTCTTTCCCAGTGATGCTTAGAACTTTCTTGCCTTGTGGTTTCTGTGCACAGCCCCTAAGTCAACTTAGCACTTCCCTCACCTCCATCCAGCATTATCTAAAATCGCCCTCCATCACAAGACTCAGTGGTGGCGGCTAAGAAGTGCCACCAGGGACCCTTAAACAATTACACAGCATCTCAGTGCATCTTTCCCCTTTGCTTACATGCTTCAGGTTCTCATTTGAATCTGTTAGTGACTACATCTCTGCATATTCTAAAGTGCATATATTTATATTCTGCCTGTTAAAAGAGATGGAACTGCTGGCTTTGTTCTTGTTTTGAAGTAATTTATTGTGATTAGCTTTGTCATTGTTTTAATACATAGCTTGGAATCAAGGTGAAATTCTAGCTGTAGGGAGTGAGGAATACAAACTTGGTGATCTAGAAAGTGAGTAAAAATATCCGTTGAAACTAGAAAAAAGGGAACAGATCATTTTTAGCTAGGCAAAAGGTCAGAGGAATGACTCCAGCTTCTAGTGGTCCATGGGTCCTTGGGAAATTCAGGGGGCTGGATAGCAGTGTGGAAATTAAATGTAACTCCTGATCTTTTCTGTTGGTGTCTTGTGTCATGTGCTGCTTCCCCATGATGATTTCGAAGATGCCAGGATATTTTCGAGTTTGTGGTGGAGAGCACTTGCTAAGGTGGCATTTCTTATGAGACTGAAGTGCTACCTACTGCACTAACAAGGCATCTTAAGGTGGCATTTCTTAAGAACAGTACCCTTTTTGCTAAATATGTCCACCTTTCAGACAACAGCTTTGATTAAGAATCCCATGCTGAGCAGATTAGCGTGTGCATCGTGGTTACCTAAGTCTGCCACTCAGTAGGTCATTCCTGAGCCCTTGTCATCACCTCCTCCCCACTTCCCAGGTCAGCGACTGGAAAATCATTGATTTCCCCAGCAATGTTCTCTTAACCACTTATCCAGAAAGACTGAGATTCCACATATATTAACGCTTCTCTTTATGGAAATCACATTCTGCCTTGGTCCTGCAATATGCCTGGAAGATTAATTGACTTCCCCTAAGACAAAAGGGGTTGAGATGGCATTTGTGTACTCAGGGCAAGGAGAATAGAGATACATTTTTAAGGGAGGGGAAAATGTCATGGGAAGGAAATGACTTGTTCTACTTCACAGTGTTGCTTATGACTGAGTTGACATAAATATCCCAGGAGTATAAACCCCTTGCTGATAAAACATGAAAAGAAAAAGAGGAGAAAGAGCCAAAGTGCATTAAGTCTCCACTAGACACATGAATTCTCATTAAGCTTTATATCGACTCTTTAAAACCTGGGGCTTATGGGCCGATGTTTATTTTCATGATTGCTATATTTCAGCAATGAAGCTTTCCTTAAATTTTATTTTGCTTTTCAAAAAATATTTTCAGGTATCTGAAATGCATACTGAAACATACTAATGTAATAGACTAAAATTACACAATGATTAAAACTGTTGCTATAGTTTGATTACCCTTGTACTTCTGGAGGGAGTATAGTATTCTTTATTATTCTAAAATAATTTTCAAAAGGAAAACAGTAAAAAATGACTACTTACAAATATAGTTTGTTTTCAAAGAATAATGTCAAATGGTTGGGAATATTTAGATACTCACCTTCCATGTTTACTCTATAAGGTCTGTGATACAAGTTAAGAAAGTGCCATCTCTAATGAGGTAACTCTTGTGGAAATAGTGCCTGATCTTTGAGTTTTTGTTTGGAAGTTATAACTCATCAAATTTTCATTGATGGAACTTATATGACTTAACTAGGTCAAATTTGAGGATATTCATATCCTTAAAAGTTTACAGTGATTGCTCTGTCATTGAGCCTGAAGTTATTATTAGGCAATGATAGAAAATGTGGAGAGGACTTGATGTAATCATAAATTTTCAATGCCCCTCTCCTCTCTGTTGGGGTGTAGAATTGAAAACCATTTCCTTGCATAATTTAATTAACCTGTCACTTTATTTTGGAGGTTTGCTAATTCATAACCCAAAAGGATTTATGGAGCAGTATAGAGGCAAACCTAAATGCCAAATTGAATTAAGCAGTGTAAGCATAATGTAAGAGTAGAATTATTTTAGCGTTACCATCAATTATAAAATGAGTTCAAAAGATTATTTACTACTTAAGTTGGAAAGTCAGTAGTTTATGGACCTGTTCTTTTTTTTTTTTAATCTGACAGTAGTTTGATATTATATTTTACTAAAGAATTAAAGTAATATTGAAGTTTTTTTTTTAATGGTGCCAATTATTTAACATAGTGTGTTAGGTTCTATTTATATATATATTTTCTCACCTTAAAAAATTTGCAAAGTAAAAATTGCAATTAATGATTATCAAACTATGCTCAGGTATATTATTCCAACTTAGTTTACAAAATATAATGGTGTTAAAAGAAAATTAAAGAGTGCATTGAAAATGTGAAAATTGTCATATTTGAATTTAGGAGACTATAGTATTCAAAAAATTGTGTTAAGAATAAATTGAAAATTTCTAAACATCTGTTTCTGACAATGTTTAAGAAGTAACCTCTTTTAAAACAACAGGAAGTTACCTTGGAAAATATAAAATTTCCTTTAGCAGTTGAGAGCATTTGTAAATAAAGGAGGTGACTGAGTGACACAAAGAGAAGACATGTTGACTCTGAGGGAAAAATGTTGACTCCTGACCTTTGAATGTTAGATTTTTCTTGTTAGGGGTTTGGGCTGAGTTGTGGAGATGAAGCCTGCCACTTGCACAGGAGTGAGGAGAGGGTTTTACCTGAATGTTTTGTGTTCGATGAGATTCTCTTGGATACTAGAAAGTTCATTTATCCTTCTGTAATCTCATAGGTCATTATGGATAGAGTAGCAGAGAGGTGGTAGGTTCCTAGTATGTGAGAGGTATAATCAGAATGACTAGCCTCTATTTACATGCAGTAGTTATTGCCATTGTGTAGCAGGGCGGTCCCCAGAAAAAGGGGAAGTTCCAGGATCCTGGTCTCACCCTTAGTAGGGTAGAGCTGAGCAGGGAAAAGAAGATGCTGGAGAGAAGGAAGGGCAGAAGAAGGAAGCAGGATGGAGAACAGCAAGGTGATGTGGAGGAGGCACGTGGAGCAGAGAGACATGTGAAGAAACTGCGCTTGCTTTTTGGTCTTGGACTGGTTAGAACAGATGTGGGTGAGAGACCTGTGAGGTTTAATAATCGCAGCTTTCATCTTGATTTTGATTTTGCTTTTTTTCTCCCGGATTTGTCTGACTCTTTCTGACCCTTTTCTGTGGGTCTCCACTGAAAAGTTCTTTGGACTCGTGGCAGGCTTTTGGGCCTTGCTTTGGGCCGATCCTATTTAGCTGGACTTTTACCCTCAAGGAGATGGGTAACTTTGGATGCTTAACTTAGTAACTATGTTCTTTGTCCTTTCTGTATTGTTCCCCAATTGTATTAAAGTTCCTTTCCGTTAAAGGCCTTTTATGTTTGTCTTGACATGGCAGATGGCAGAACCCATTTAGAGAGGTCAGGTTTGGAGGTTCTGGGGTGCCCCTCTCCCTGCTCTGTAACAACTGGACTTAGATAATGGGGACCCCCACCTCCACCTTACCTATATATTAAAAGGGCCCTCTTCCAACTGTGTCTCAGCCTCTAGCATAGGATTTTGTTGAACTAAGGCAACATGGCACTTGGAGCACAAACATCTTTCTTTCTAGATCATGCTTGGGTTTCTGCGATCTCAGAATTCCATGCCTGTTGACCCTGAGTCTGATTCTAAGGCTCCATGAGACTCATCTAGGGTTTATTCTTCTGAATGGGCCACAACACATGTGAGATGGTCAAGAAGGCTGTGCAAGGCACATGGATAGAGTTTGAGCATTTGTACATGAGAAGCACCTCTGGAGGTAGGATGATGCTAAAGATGAGAGTCACTCCAGCCATGGCTAGGTGCTGGGACACGCTTTTCCCTTGCCTCTATGTTCCACTCCAGGATTCCAAGAACCCAGGACTTCTTAGAATTAAGGTCTTATTCCATAGCATTAGGAAAGTACATGTATCAAAGTAGAAAAAAAAGAACATGATTTATTTAATAGATTATAAGCTTGACATATATATAATTTCCTTTTGTAACTTAATCAAACCCCATGCTGGTTCCATATTTAAAAAACAGTTAATTATCATCAGTTTTCCATTTGTACTCCCTTGTTAAAGTTAGGGTGGGCTTGCCTGCCAGATAGTCTAGATGAACTTCTTGAATTCCCTGAGAACAGAGACTTTCATCATTAACACCCAGAATAATGTCTGACGTATAGCAAGTACTCAATAAATATATGTGGAACAAGGGACTCACTTTGACTTTTCCTTGCAAACTCAGTGGTGAGTAATCACATCTCTGGGGTAGAAGCTCCCAGAGTGGGAGGAAACACCCAATATTTTCTACAACAACAGAGGAGATTACTAATGTAAATCACTTAGCAATATTTCTGTCACTTAGTAAATCCACAGTAAATGTTACATAGCATTATTAATCATACAGTCTATGGGTTATGAATTCCAGAGATTTCATGGGTTGAGATTCAATAAGTTAGTTTATGTGGATGTGTTAAAATATGTATCAGTTTCTTGGCATCATAAAAATTCCCATGAAAAGATGTCTTACCACCTGAATAATTTAGCATCCATCCTAATTGGTGGGGTCCAGCAACTGTCAAACTATTTACTTGGTTATCTCTACAGATATGACATTCTCAGACTAGATATGAATTTTATTTTAAATTCTTTTAAATGAGAGAATTTTATTGCCTTAAATTCTAATTTGCTTGTTAGATTTGTTTCCCCAGATTTGATGTTTTTTCATAGGATTCATCAGCCCATAATTCAGCCTTTGATTCTCAAAACACCTATCTGTGTTAGGTTTT
Organism: Galemys pyrenaicus; assembly: GCA_019455555.1. NCBI lineage: Eukaryota > Metazoa > Chordata > Mammalia > Eulipotyphla > Talpidae > Galemys > Galemys pyrenaicus. The sequence goes on along the minus strand of JAGFMF010011961.1, from coordinate 1,480,055 downwards.
TAAACATATGCATATGCTGGAACCAGCATAGGAGTTGATTAAGTTACAAAAGGAGATAGTGTGTGTGTGTGTATATACACATATGTATATGAATGAATGTATGTGTGTATATATGTTTTTTTGTGTGTGTATGTGTATACGCACAGTGTAGACAAATGAGTATAGGTAGGAATGAATCTCATATCTGTCATCAGCTTTTCCAAGTATATTCTTGTGTGTAATTTGCCTGAGTTTATCCTTTGTTCGTCTGTAGGAAATAGTTGAACCATAATTATTTAGGCCTCTACAAAAACAAATAAAAATGCCTTCATTGAATTAGATGTATATACTTTATTTGCCTCTTAAAAATTCACTACTACATTGGCTTATTTGAACAATGTTTCTTTAATAAAACAAAGATTACAATAGCCCATCCAAGCTTAGATTCAGGGAAACACTTGCCTTTCCAGAAAAATCTGTATGGCTATGATGGAGGAGAATAGTTGTTTAGTGCATTCACATGGCTTGAGGTCAATGTCTTTTTCTTTAGTAGGCGAGATAACTGAAGTTAGTGCATTTCCAAACAAAAGGGATTTGTTTATCACCAGGGACATGTAAGTATCTGTTTATGTGGGTTTTCTATATATGGGCTCTTTTTGCAGTTTTGTTTTTAATTCTCTTCCTTCCCTTACATTTTTAAACTGTAACTTTAATTCTTTATACTATTCAATTTCCTTTTTGGAATAAGCAGTATAAAAAAAGCTTCAAATTTCACTCCACAGTATAAGATCTGAGAGAGTAGGTTGCTCTGCTGTGTCAGTGCCTGCATCTCAATGCTTGCAATGTGCGTGTGGATGAATAAAAGTGGGCAGAGCATTTGGACATTTCAGGGAACTTAAATTACATTAACAGATTAAAACATTCACACGAGTCTCTAAATACAGGTGGATTCATATCTTGGGCAAGAGGAACCAAATTTCAGTCTCCTAAACCTGTGCCATTAAATAGCATTACTGACTAAATCAGCCCGGTTCACTTCACTGCCAGAGCCTGTTCTGCACACAGTACCAAGGACAGAAAAATAAAGTCATTTTATTTTTATATATTACATAAAAATAAAAATAATTTGCTCTGTACTACTCCCTCTGCCACTCTCTCTCACCAGAGATATTTAAATATTTAAGACAATTAGGTTTTGGCTTATCATAGTGAAAACTTAAGATCGGTGGGAAAACCACTTTTGTTTTCACCATCCAGATGTTGTTCCCTTTCATACCTGGAAAATCACCTATTTTCCTCACAAATGCTTTTCTGTTGCTTATACAGAATTTGCATATTTTTGCTGCGTTGTTGAGTCTCATCACCTCATGGGAGCTTTGGGATCCGTGGACTGGAATTGCTGTTTATGGGCGAGGGTACCACGGTCCACAAGGACAATGAACGCATCTCTTGTCCACTGGTCACTGTGGTCCAGTGGGACTATGTTGATCCACCCAGGATCTTTCTAGAATGATCATGTGTATGGGGAGAGGAAGGCTTGGAATTGTAGTAATGTTATTGTAAATCTATGTTGGTATAATATTTCGTTTATATCTTTCACGTTAGCTCATCCGATCTTCATGGAATCTCTGTGAGTCGGAATAGTTAGTATTTTCTCATTTCAGAACTGAGAAAATTGGTAGAGGAATTCTGAACCTGGTCCCAGTTCACATTGTCCACAGTGTCACTGAGGCAAAATGTTGCTGTGGTTCATTGTGTCTTTGTGGCTCTATCCTATCAGACCTAATAAAAATGAACACTAGCCATACAGTCGGGAGGATAAAGCAGTGCTGGGTTGCTAAAACCAGAGGTTTCCTTGAAGATTATGTGAGGGTAAAAAAAGAAGATCCAATTTAACTAAGGTCTTCAGGAAAATACTGTAAATAATATCTAAAGCTTTCCCCAAATGCAGAGAGTTGGAATTTGAAAACTTACTTCAAAATGGATTCAAAGTGCTTACTATCTTGAACTCAGTCTAACAATTATGCCCATTTTACAGATGACCGAAGTGAGACATGGTTGGTTAATTCATTTCCTGAGGTCAGTCAGTAACCAGCCAAGGCAGAATTTGAACCTGTCCCACAACCTCTGCTTTTAAATCTAGGTTCTATTGCCTCTGAAATAAACAGCAGACCTACATTTCTCTGGGAAAAACTTTGTGATAAAACTTCTCAGTGAAAAACTTTGAAAAAATAACTGCCAAGTATAAAATATATCTTTTTATTTTGCATGGTTTCTCTTTAGCGATAATAAATACAATAGCATGGTCTTTGTGATTTCAGGGTCAAGTGGAATAGAGCAACACCAAAAGGTCTATTTTCACTTGAACTCTTGGGCATCCTAGAAGCTGACACCTGTTGTCCTCTCATATATTTTTTGATGGGAATCTCTAGGAGGAGATAAAAGAATAATGAGACCACAGTGACTGCCTGTGAATCAGGTGAACTGTGTCACTCTTTGCTAAACCTCCTGAAAATAGAGATTAAATTACTTCTACCACTTTCATCCAGAGACTGATCTTCAAAATTGCTTCTTGGAAACACATACAATAGCAGCATGATCGTAAATGTAAAGACAGAAGGTCTAAAAGGAAATATACCAACCTAAAATTGTGACTACCTCTAAATGGTAGCAAGATAGTGAATTTAAAAAGTTTTTACGTTGCTTAAAAATTCTCTTAGAGTAAGCGTGTGCTAATTTTTAAATTATATGGAAAATAATACATATTGCCTTACAATTACAGAAAAACAGGAAAATTAATTTTCCTGAAAGTAGACCTAAATTTTCTCACAGCAAGAAAATTAATGGTAATTATGTGACATAGGTTTCAGCTCACACTGTGTGGTGTCAATCACTTAAAATTCAAAGTATCAAATAAACATACAGGCACTTTAAATTCACTTGTGTTATGAGTCAGTTAAATCTCAATGAAGTGGGGAAAAGCAAAAAAGGGTAATCATTATACTAAACCTTCTCATGGGGTAAATGGTCTTAAAACAGGTGTTCCTTAAAGTACAATATGGTCTGAATCTGATTATTAAGAACTTAAAACACTAACCATTGCATTCTTCTCAGTGAAGGGTTGGCAAACTTTTTCTGTAAAGGCTTAGATAATAAATATTTTAGGCGTTGTGGGCCCAGAAGTTTTACATCACAACTATTCAACTTAGTCACTACATCACTATAGTAGTCATCAGCACGAGAGAGTTAAATAAACCTAAGTGTGTCACAGAAAAATGATACCTACAAAACCAAGAAACAGGCTGAATTTGGTTTGTAGGCTGCAATTCACCAACCTCTGCATAAAGTATTATGTTCTAAGTACAGAGATATAAAATATTAAAGCTAAAGCTAAAAATCATCAAGATAAAATATCCTCAGTTTAAAGATGTTCCAAAAGAGACAAGAGCAATATTATAGAGTGGTAATAATTAATTTAAATTTCATATAAATTTGGCTTGGGTTCCAAGTTACTGAACTTCTCTAAGCTTTAATTTCCTCATCTGTACAATAGAGATAACTCTTCATAGAGTTATTATATCCTAGGTAATAATTTAATAACTGAACTCAGAACATGATTGCTACAATGTGCTCATGACGTGTTAGCTAGTATGATTATCTGTGCTCATGTGTTAATGGTGGCAATGTCAAGCATCTAAGGTCTCTTGTCGTGACTTTAACTAGGATTGTGCCTTTAAAAAATTATGCTCAGTGAAATAAGTCAGAAGGCAAAAGAAAAATACCAGATAGTTTCACTCCTAGGAGGAATATAATGGAACCAAATAAGGGACCAAGGAAAAGAATAGTAACAGTAAAAACAAAACAAAACAAAAAAACACAACATGACAAAAATTATAAATAAAATGTACAATTCCTTTCAAAAATTCATTATAGCTGCTATAGACCAAATATTTGTGTTTGCCTCAAAATTCACATAATGATACCTAACTCCATATGTGACAGTATTTGGAGACAGGGTCTACGGGAGGTGATAGGTTTTAAGGACAAAGTCCTTGTAGGTGAGGTTAGTGTCTTTATGAAAGGGACTACAAAACGTTCCCTTCCTACTGTCACTGAGTGAAGACAGAGAGAGAAGTTGGTTGTCTGTGAACTAGGAAGAGGCCCTCACCAGAACCTGGCAATTTGGACTTCCAGCTTCTAGAATTATATGAAGTAAATTTCTATTGCTTATAAGCCAATGAGTCTATGGCACTCTGTTATAACTACCCAGGTGAACTGGGACTATTGCCACATCAGTTTATTCTGAGAGTTCCACAATAGTTAGATGTTAGGAGATTTACTAGTATGACACAGTATAAACTAAAAAAGAACTTATATGATTAGCATTGCTTGTTGAAAAAAAAGCAACCTTCTACCTTATGCCCATTAAGAGAAGAATGAATCCGTAAATTGTGGTATATTTATGCCCTGGGATGATATGCAGCAAATTAAAATGGTAGAATTGGAGTTTGTATACCAACACAAGTGAACACAAAATATAATTTTGAGCACCAGACATTTGATAAAGTGTATACAGTGTGTTACAGTTCTTATAAAATCTAAAAACATGCTAAATCTATATATCTTTAGGGATATATAAGCATTAAAAGTGGAAATATATCTGAAATAATTAAAAGAAACCTACTTCAACTTTAAAGACACTTAGCTTGGTTATGTCAGAGGCAATGGCGATAAGGATGAGATCAGAGAGGAGATTCACCTTTAGTTGGAGAGCGGATAAATGGATTTTCAGTACGTTAATGCTTACTCATCTTTTATGTTTCAAATATTGGTGCGAAATACAATAAAATGGAGATCAGAACTTGAAGATCTCCCAAGTAGACAAAATAATTTAGCCACATAAGCAAAACTTAGGCTAACTCACTCCATGAACAGGGAAAAACTTAAATTATTTCCAGTAACTGTTTCTGATAATTACTAATAACATGTAAGTCATGTTCCTAAAGCGTCATCAGAAAATCACCTTTAACTAATTTTCTGCCATCTGGGAATTTCCACTGTGAAAACTAATAACTGCAAATGTTAAACAACTAACTAGTTTTCACCTTATAAACCACCCTGTTGGGGCCCCTCCCTGGTGACACAGGGGTTAAGTCTCACCACTATGAAGCTATTGGCAGTCACGCAGCATCGATTACCAGCTCAACAGACCTCTCCTGTCTCATCCGCTGCTCCCTTCAGCAGTGTATTTCAGTTAATCCATCTGTTCTTCTCCCCACTGTCACTGATGAATCCTCTCACCCTGTTCCCCCTCCACCCCCCCCACACACACCTCTTGCATCCCCTGCACCGAGCTCTTACATGCATAAATTTTAAAAAATCTTAAAACACCAAACACCCTGTCATGTCCTTAAGCAATGCCATTTGCTTCATATCATTTTCTTGTTCAAAATGTCCCTGTTTGTGAAGTTTCATAGATGTTCAATAGAATATTTTATCAAGTAAAGTTTTCTGAATTTTATTTTCACAATAGTGTACAAATATTTTTATGAATGAAGCAAGATGAGGAACAGTAGGGAGAATAAGTTTGATAGTCAGCTGACTGTATGTCCTAATAAGTTTGAAGGTTTGCAGGAGTGAGAAGACTAGAAAAAAGGAGAAGGGTAGGAGTCGAGAGTTGGAAATCAAATGCCCAGAATTGAGTTTCAGATATGCAAGATATAAAATGGCTACAGAACCTCTAACAGAGGCAAGTTGAGAATTATTTTTAGTGGGAGAGAAAAAAAAAATCTCTGATGTCAGGAAGGAGATGAAATTCCCCCTCCTCTGGATTTTTCTAAGACTGATGAGTCATCAGTTAACTTGGATAGATTATCAGGAGTAAAGATTAAAAATTTAAATTTCATGAAGTGTGTACACAATGGATTCTAAAGACAATGAGCTTAAATGGGGTTATCTACGCTGAACTAAGGAATGGGATAAGGGCCAGGAGCTTCAAAGTGAAAAGCAGGGGGACTCAGCGTGATGAGTGACAGAGAACGCATGATTGGACATGATGAAGAGCAGATAATCTGCAATTAGATGCTTACCTTGCCACCCTGATAGATGGCAAGAAAGGTAATTTGTGGTAATAACGGCTCACTAGTCAATACCCATCATTTCCATTCTTCGAGGTAGTTAAGGGAGTCAGGGAATCATGTTGTGTGTGCTAGTGCTCTGAATAGTATATATATTGGGGTAATGGAGAATGATCTGGGGAACTTGAACTCCTAACATTCACTGTGAGGTCTGATGGGAATAGCTCTGATTGCATCTATAGAAGGGAGAGATTTGGTTAAACTCTAGGGTACACAGAGATAGAAGATAGGCTTTGTCAGCTTAGAAAAATTGTCTTTATCTTCTCAGCTGCCTGTCATCCTTCCTCCACATGCACCTGCTAGCCATTCTCCACGTGGTATTCAGATTTAACTATTGCTATGCTAGCCCTTCTATTTCTCCATACTATTAAGATAGTTAAAAAGAGTGTGTATTTTTCTTTAGAATTCCTGACAGCACCTAGCAAAGTGCTGGATGCAAAGTGAATATTCAATAAATATTTGATTTTTGAGCTATAACTTTCATTAGTCTAGGTTACAACCAGCACTCAGATATGCATGATACCACTTTAAATTAGAAAGCAAAGGATGTGAACTTTTATTAGAAAAGTTTTCACGTTTAAGAGAAAGTCTTTGTCTGCAAAGATTTTGCTATTACTCTTGCTTCCACCTACCTCAAAGCAATCTAAGATTCATGAAAACGTAAATAGTACCATGGAGACAATGGCTGGGCACTAGAGGAGACTTTCAAGTACAGAAATAAGAATTGTTATAATATTCAGCAGCAAGATAAGATGCTAATCTTCTTGCTTTCAATAATATAGCAATTTATATTTTCAATAATAAAGAAAACTAAATATTAAAAATATATACTAGATACTAGGAACTCACTCTCTTCATTAAAAAATTGATAATCACGGGCCTCCCTGTTGGCGCAGTGGGTTAAGCAATGCACTATGAAGCAAACTGCAGCCACTGCAGCAGGAGTTCGATCCCTGCTGCCAGCCAGGGAGGGGACCCATATGGCACAGCGGACCTCTCCTGCTGTGCCCACTGCTCCCCTCAGCAGTATACTTCTGTTGATCTGCCTGTTTTGCTCCCTACTTGTCTCTGGTGAATCCTCTCACCACCACCCCACCACACCTCTGGCCTGTACCTCAGTGCGTGTATGCATAAATAAATAAATCTTTAAAAAAGAAAATTGATAATCAGGCCTCCCCAATGGTTCAGGAGTTAAAGACACAGCATTATTAAGCTATTGGCAGCACTGCAACATGAGTTCAATCCCCAGCCAGGGAGTTGACCCACATGGCGCAGCAGACTTCTCCTGTCTCGCCTGCTGCTCCCCTCAGCAGTGTGTTCAGTAGATCTGCCTTTCTGCTCCCCACTCTGTCTCCAATAAATCCTCTTACCCCCCACACCTCTGGCCTGCACCCTAGTTCTTGTATGCATAAATAAATAAATATTTTTTTTAAAAAACAAAGTTGATAATCACCTGATACACACCAGTAGACTCTACTCTTTGTTAAGATACTGAAATAATTCCACATTGTTTGGAGAACAGTCCTTGTCCCTTGGAATCGCCACCCAGTGTCCCCAACTACTCCCCATCCCAATCCGGCAACTGTTTCAGTGACCAACAGCTCAGGCTGGAGGTTGCATTGTGCCTGCCCTTGGCATATCTGCTGAAAACTTGGTGAGTTCACCAGCTGCGAAATGCAGTGACTATCATTTCTGACTATTTACTGGAGGTTTCTTACAGATAGGGTTAGTGTGGGTTTCCCAGGGTTTTACTTTCTTCCAAAATTATTGCACTGTATTTAATACTTTGGTGACTTGGGTAATATGCCGCAGTACTGGCTCCTCTTGAAAAGTCAGAGATATTGGCAACTGGACTTTGATGCCTCCAAATTATCATAGGAGAGCAGCGACCTGTCCCCGTGAAACACTGTGTATGTTTTGTGTTCAGCTGGCTGCCCCACTTCTCCTTCAGCCAGTGGAAGATGGCTCTTTATGTTACTAGTTAGCCCTATGGAAGGTCTCTGCTCTGTTCTACAACAAACCCCAAAGGAAATCCTAGGGTCTGTGTCTGGTTCTCAGGGGTCATTAGCTACAACAGGAGCTCGGCAGTGTCCTCGCCTGCTTTGCTGCCTGCCTGGTCCTGTGCTTCTCAATCTCACAATTATAATAGCAACTCAATTCCCTTTTATTCCCATTCAAGATGGCAAACCCGGGTTGCAGCCAAGAAAACACAGTCTAAGGTGTCTGTATTTCTGAATTTTTGAGGAAAGGACTTGGAATTGAGGACAATTGTGCACATTCGTCTTGATATTTACCACCGATAAAAGAATGAGATTGGGTAACTTCAGCTATATATATTTACTCAGGAAGGGAAAAATCAAATCTTCCACAGGAAAACTGCTGGAAGGTATGCTATTTCTGTGAAGTGCCCCAGGAGACTCAGGGTTTCCACCTGCTCTCCTGCTGTATCTTCCCTGCCCCGTGACAGCCCGCTTCCAGTTTGCGAATTCAGGCTATACCTTATGATAAAAGAGAGGAAATGCTCTAACATCACACTCAATCAGATCCTTACTTCATTTTTCTACTGCTGCATAACACACTGCCTCACAAACTTAGTTGTTTAAACTAGCAATGTTGACTGACGTTCTCAGGTTTCTGGGACTCGGCAGCTTGAGCTGGTCTGGCTCAGTGTATAATGTTCTAGAATCTCAACCTTGGCCCAGGGCAGCAGCCGCTGCGTGTCTCTGTGGTTTGGGTGGGACGCAGGCAGGAGCAGCTGTGGGCTTTGCCAGGACTGGGCCAGGCTTCTAGACACCGCAGTTCCAAACAGCATTGCAAGCAGTGAAAAAAGACACCTTAAGTATTCACAGCATCGCTTCTGCCAACTTCTGTTGACCAAAGCAAGTCACAACTCCAGAGAGACCTCCAATAGGAGCCCACTGGGCGGGGAGAGACTTCCCTGGGTGGGATATTACCAACACCCTGTGCTAACCATGCCCAGGCTCCAGAAGCTTGAGCCCATAGCAGTTGAGCTCCACACAGTCGCGGAGAGGCGTTGTGGCATTGTGTGCATCACATAATATACACAAGAAAGTCTGCTGAGAGGGAGAATGTGAAGAGGAAGAAGGCTGGGAGGAGTTCTGGCTCTGAATTCATCCAACCGTGAAAGGAAGAAGGAATGGGAGGAGTGAGGTTAGTGGAATGGGGGAGGAATGGAGGGAGCAGAAGCGTCTGGGAGGAGAAAGCCTGAGGAAAGACCTGCTTCCAGAAGCACCTTCTACTAGCTGCCACACTCCCATCTTGTTCCCTCCCACACCGGGGCCACAGGGTGAGGGTTGATCCCCATCCTCTTCACGTGGGTCATGTGCCGAATTTCTCACCCCACACCTGTCAGCTGTGCTATCCCCCAAACAGTAGCCCCAGGCTTCCCTCTTCTGGGTGTGTCTTGCTTATCATACCTGCTTGACTTGATTATTTTATTTTATTTTTTTTAAGACTTATTTATTTATGCATACAAGAGCTGGGGTACAGGCCAGAGGTGTGGGGGGTGAGAGGATTCACCACAGAGAGCAGGGAGCAGAACAGGCAGATCAACAGAAGTACACTGCTGAGGGGAGCAGCGGGCACAGCAGGAGAGGTCTGCTGCACCATATGGGTCCCCTCCCTGGCCGGAGGCAGAGATCGAACTCGTGCTGCAGTGGCTGTGGTTTGCTTCATAGTGTGTTGCTTAACTCACTGCACCACCAGGGAAGCCCATTGACATGATTATTTTAGAAATTTTTTATGTCTTTCAGAATAGGTTATGTATTTTCAAATTAGAAAATGCAGAAAGCGCTAAGTTTCAAAGACCAAAAAACAAAACAGACCCACAGACTTAGAAAGCTTCAAGGATGCTCCTCCTCAGAAGTGGCAGAGCTGGGGCTGAAGCACACAGGCTGGCTGCAGAGTCCACGCTCCTGACCACTGCCTGTGGTCCTCAGAATCAGGCACTCCCTGCTCTGTCCACAGAAAGGTTAGAGATTACATCTTGCCTCAACTGTCAAAACTAGTGGAAGGACCTCGACTGGCAAAGGGGCAGGGTACAGCGGCTTGCTCCTTGACTGAAGGAATGAGAAGCCTGGACCGCCTCCCATGCTGTCAGCATTGCCCGGTCACAGAAACAAGAAGTTACAGGAAGCGGATGGTGTTCATTCTAGGACGCAGAGTCGTGATGTATTAATTTTGGCAACAACTGTACACCTTGTCATGCCAATAAAGACATTGAAATTGAAAGTAGAAATGGAAAGCTGAAGCTTTCATTTCTAACATAACTGCATCTGTTAGTGTCCCAGGAACCATAGGGGGAAGATGGAATCAAAGAGGATCTTTGGGAAGTCAGTGATTAGCACCCAGAGGGTAAGGAGGGTCTTCTAACTTCCCCTCATTTAGCCTCCTGGCTTGAAAAGTCATCTTGGAGGAAAGACCTCTTCTGATGCTTCATTATGGCAACTGAGAAAAGAGAGCTAGAAGAAGCATCATCATTTAGTTTCCTAAATTTAAGCCCAGTCTTTGGGGACCACATTCTCATACACTGATGCCACAGGTGGTATGTGGCTCATGTATGGTTTTGCATGATCATGCAATTGTGTGGGAGTATACACACTGCCCACAGAACATTCATCAGCGGCACCTTCCATAGTACACCTGCAAAGGCCTGCTGGGCTTGGAACACCTGTGGTGTGCAAACTGAGAAGGACGAAGGATCTCCTACCACTGCATTGTACGGGGGCTACACCACAGGCAGCTCAAATCAAATTCCTTCTAGAGGAGTCTGCATTATATATGCTTTAATTCTATGCTGCAGTTACTTTTGCATTACAACATGCTTCTAGTTTATAGTGACTCAACAGTAAGCACATTTCTCCAACAAAACATAATCTGAATGAGGTAGAGGGGAGAAAGACACCCCCTGGCTCTCCCATCCCTCCTTCACAAGGAGCAAATGACTGAGATGGATGCGTTTCTGTTGAATTACTCCCAGTTCAGTACCTCAGGGAGCAGATCTATTTGCAAGCAAATGACTGGAGTCACTGGGGATTGGACAGCCTCTTATAGACTGACTAGACAGCAGCTGGTGAAGCAGTCACAACAGGCCCGCCTCTGTCAGTTCCTTCCAGAGAGTCTTCTGTGATTGCTTGAAAGAAGGTCTTGGTGTCTGTCGGATTGGGACATCCAAGGGGACTGTTCTGGGAAGGTCATTCATCAGCACCAACACCTGCTAGCAGATCTACCAGATAACTCCTGTCTGATACACCAAATGTATATATTATCTTCTCTGATATCTTCAGCTCATGTATGTGGCCTGGGAATACATACAAGTCTTCAGACAAAAGGAAAAAAAAAGCAGCTAAAACTCTGGAAGAAGGGGCTGTTTTCTCTATCATTTCAGGATGCAAATCCTCTCTGGAACACACCCTGGAATCATGGTTAAAAGTCAGTCCTGACTTGACATCAGAGATGCAGTTCATAGATTTTTCTCTGGGAATCCACATTTCAAGGGCATATTTAGAACAAGTCTTGTTATTGACATAATACACTTTTCCAAATAAAACTTCGTTTTTTAATAGGAAGGTCAAGCTGAACACATGCCTGGGTCACTTCTGTGGTTGTTTTATTCTGTGGATGGTGAAAGTTTGTGACTTGATCCAATCAACAATGCTATGACATCAGTCAAGTAACTTGAACAGATTTTCTACTTTATGTAAGAGAATGTAAAGGTTGGTTTTGCATGCAAGCTTCACTGAGATGCTGAGCAAAACAGATTTGCAAATAGAATGGTTTTGGAAAATTTGCATGCTATGATCTTTGCATATTCACACTGTTTGTCTGAAAAGGCTATTAAAACCTATTGTCAGAAGTAAAAAAGTGGAAAAAAAAAACGGTGCAAAATGTATGCATCATCACTGTCATCCAAATAAGTGTTTAGTTTAAAAAGCATATGTTACAAAATAATTGCTAGAAAGAGTTAGTACCAGTACTGTCCCCAACTTGGCCATTAGTGCACTGGATGATTTGGATAAATTCCTTCACTTCTATGAGTTGCAGTTTCCTCATCTGTAAAGATAGGCAGCTGGAACAGGATAATAGATTATGTCTCCTGCGGCTCTGAAATTCTTTGGTTTTTATAATACTACCTGAGTCACTCATCCATTAACACAGAATTTCTTTGAATAGAAAACAGATATCAAGTGTCAAAATAGCAAAACATAAATTTTGCGTTTCCTCATTAATATATGTGTCCAAATTTGCAAATCTGTACTACAGCAAATGATATTACAAAATTGCTATGCAGTATCTATTGATATTATCTAGAAATGCGGTATTTGTCAAGTGTCTAAGAGTAATTAAAAATTCAGAATATTGATTTCTTTACAAAATGCACTCATCAACCACTGGTAATTATTCATTTTTGTTTTGCTGTGATTAATTTACCTCTTGTCTTATTATCATAATTGGCTCTAATGCCTTCATTCTTCCTTAGCTGAATAATCTTTCATGAATGTTTGCAGGGCGGGGGAGTGTGGAGGAATGGGTATTTTTATACTACACGAGACGACTGAGTAGAGTTAATCATTAGTTTCAAGACTATAAGCAACAGATGGTGATCAGCTATTTTTCATTCCACAAAGGGCAAAGAAAGATGAAAGCAGGAACAGGGAAGTTTGTGATTTCCAAAATAAGAGGTTTCGATCATTGTTACTTCAAGAATTTAAAACCAAGAAAAATTTGGAAACCTATTGGTCTGGATATATTTGAGAATAAAACAGATCTATTTGGGATGGTTGAGCTGAAGGATCTCTTGAGAATGATACAGAAATTTAAGATTCTTTCTAGTCTTATTTGAGAAATAATGGGGAGCACACCAAAATCACACCTGTTCTGTTTTGTCTTCTAATGCCACTATCCCTTACTTCTACAGACGGTTTGTTTCTTAGGCAAACAAAAATCTCAAACTACTTCTATATAAGTTAGGACTCTAGTTCTCAGTTTTTGTCTTAGAGAAAATATAACAAAACATAATTTCTGTTAAACTGTATCTAAATTCAGACATGGGAATCAGGTAAATAGGCCCCAAGATGATCTAGGACAGAACAGATATAGCTCTGCTTCAGCATTTCCACCAAAGTGGCTTTGGAGGCACTTGGTCCTGACTTTGGGGTTTCATAAGCACAGAAGGAAAGGTGGCATTGCCTTCCATGGTCAGAAGTCATTGCAGGGAAGAGAATAGAAGGAAGAATGAAAATAGGACTTGAGATTTAGACTATAAGTTAATATGAACAACTGTTATATATTACCAAACTTGACATAATCCTCGTAGCAATCCCAAACCATATCTCAGAAATGTTCACTAAAGCTTCCCTTAAACTAAAGTCTACTAAAAAAGTCCATTCCTATCTTATAGAAAAATGTTACCAGATTCAAAAAGATAGTTCACATGAAAGAATTAAAACAGCTCTTACATGTAAAATTTGATCTTACTCATTTAATAAGAGAATAAATTATAACATCATAAAGATGCCACATTTTGAATATTGAATTGACAAAAATTAAAAGGCCTTATTAAAATAATGTGCTGAAAAGGGTATGGAGAAATAGACCCTTTCACACCTTTCTGAGGGGATTAGTAGAGACCCTATATAAAGCAGTTTCACAATATCTGCAAAATTTTCAATGCACAAACTCTTTCACCCAGCAATTTTCTACTCTTTCGCCCAGCAATTTTCCCTCCAAGAATTCATTGCTTGATATAGTTCCATATGTATGAAATTTTATATGTATGTTATTCATTTTTGAATATTCATATCCACTATGTATTTTTTGTAATAGCAGAAGCTCGAAAATTCATATTCATTGCATTTTGTAATAGCAGGAGATTGAAAACACCTTTGGTATCTATTGATAAGATCCTGGTCAACTAAATCACAGTTCTGTCGTAATGCTGGGGTCCTGGGGGAATATTACTGCCACTCTTGGTTTCATAAAGAAAATAAAAATAAAAGATAGGCTTTCCTAAGCATTCTTAAGTTCTTGCCCCACTGTTCACTGGAGTTGTCTACATTGTGAATTTGAGTGAGAAACTGGGCCAGTGTCCCTGAGTCTTCGTCCATCTGCTTCTCCAGGTCACTAGTCCCCCCTGGAAGCCGTTGGGTCGGGGGCCTGCTGCTGTTTAAGCTGCTCATCATGGGGTCCACAAGTCGTACGTGGGGGTTTGATACTGGGAAATCATCTGGGGATTTGGTGTTAGGAAATTCTTGCACTTCATTCTCCAGGATCAGCTTCATCAGTAATAAATATGTTTTGATTTTCACCTGCTTTACACATTATCCCATCTCTCAGTGGATCCAAAACGTAGGTGGAAAAGGACAGTGTTAATTACTGTACCTTTGGCACCACATATACATCTGAGTCCTGTCCATTCACAAACATGAGACTTTTGTATTGTTTGGATTTTAAATACATACGGATGGATGAGCACATGAGTTCATGTCTTCTGCAGTACTTATTTCTAAAATCATTTCTGTATCTGAGCATCTATTTCTCACTTCCCAACAAATCCTCTTCCATTGGTGCTAGTGTTAATAAACAATATAACTGTAAGAAGGAAAGTAGTAGAACTTGACTGTTCTTGGGATTTCCCTTCTCTGAAAACTAAGGAGGACACGCACCATTCAGTCTCCCCATGGTCCTCCTCCATGAAGGGCTCTTATTCCCATGTGATTGGGTTTTGATGTTGCAGAACAAGGAGATGGAGGGTGGGGTCATTTCAGTTTATCTGACATGCTTGGCCTGGCAACTCATTTAATACCTCAGTTTTCATTGATATGTAAGATACAATGCTGCCCAACTCTTTTGTCGATCATGATGGATGTAACCTGTTGCCTTTATCATGGATTTTTCTTTCTTCCCAATATAAAATCCTAATGGTGTGATTTTTTTTTTTCTCACAGTTTGTGGCTCACGTAGCTCATAACTTGGACACACACAAACAGAAACTTGGGCTTAAGTAAGATTTTGTGGTGCCTCTCTGCTGAGGTGTGTTGGGGAGTTTGCTTGAGTCCTTGTGTTTCTGGCATTTTCAGTTGTCTCAGCAGGAGAGAGCAACAGAAATTTGGTTTAAAATTCTAGGAAAATTTATGTTGCAACAATGAATGTTGACTGTCATTCAGACACCTAAGTGGAAACAGAATTCCCTACAGAATAGGGAATTCTCTAAAACACATCACAATAGAAATCCTCTCTCAGACTTTTTACTATAATCTCTGAGAACAGGATGAGCACAGACAACTGAAAATGATACATTCTGGATGTCTTCCAGTGCTCTTGTTTTATTTCTATTGTATCTCCCCACTCGCTGACATCAAATCATCCAGCCAGATATTGTTTTCACTTGGGAATGTTGCTTAAAATGGGAAAGTAACTTTTGAATTATATTATATATGTACTTTCAAAATTTGTTTACAGTTTTCCTGTATTTCTAAATCCACAGCAATATTTGTTGCTCATTGGAATCAATAACTCATTGAATTACTTATAGATTAATGGATTTAAATTTATTTGCTTACAGAGATGTTTCACTTAATGAAACATCACCACTTAGTTATCTCATTTTCCTTAAATTTTGGTGAATTAGTGTAAGTGATTGAGGAAATGACTATAGCTTCTTTCTATTTCAAGCAAGCTCCCAACACCAGGTCACACATCAGATAATCCATATCAGTGCCCCTTTCTCTGATGAGAAATATGAATAGGAAGCCCTTTGCTGGAGACAGCCCTCCCTCCAATCTAGAAAGGGCAGTCACTACCAGTAGAGGAATTGGCCAAATAACCAAGAAAAACATCCCAGACTTATAGACAGAAAGGCATCTCATTTACTTATTGGGCAAGCATGCAGATCTTAGCCCCAGCCACCAAGTACTCTTTGTCCTAAATTCTACCCAAGACCTTTCATGTCTCTTTGCTATTCTCTCTTGGGATGACTTCTGCCTTTCCACTGAGTTTTGAAAGCATTTTGATTGAGCAGTATCATTCAGCCTTTACCTTTTAAATCATGACTTCAACTTGAAACTATGATAAGCCCAACTTTTGCAGGACTAGGTCATACTCAGTTTGATGGCAAGTATGACACAGAAAAGGAGACAGAGAGTGCTGGTGGCAGCTTTTATAAAGAAATGACAGTCATAATCTCACTTTGTTCTGTTTCTTTTGTGATGAAAAATTATACCAACTAAAATCATGACTCATCTCAATTAATCCATCCAATTACAGAATGTTTGATGGTTCTCTTACATCCCCATCATTATGATTTTGTTTTCCTCTTTGAGAAAATACATTTAGAGGAAAGGACAAGACACAGGTCTGTTCATGTGGTTAAAAGTTTGATGGTGCTTAGTGCTATTTTGTTGCTTTAAAATTGCAGGCGAGAATGATCTAGCAATGATGCTCTACCCTTAAGAGAGAAACAGTCTGCTATACCTTGGTTAGGAGACTACAGCTATAAGAAGTCTCTGCTTAATTTGACAACAGATGATTAATGATTAGAGCAAGGCTAAGAATGTACTCCAAGTACAGTCACCCCTTAAAGTTACAGCCTCAAGTAATGGAAAACACCCTTCCACCATACTTTAAAGAACAAGGTGATGTTGTCATTCTCTGATTTGGCCACTCACCTAAAGCAAAAAGGAAACCTACGTCTCCTCAAGCTGATCCACCCATGGAAGAGTTAGTGCAGCACTAGGTACCTCCTGAGAATATAGAGATAAATTTGCCTCTGCTGGTTTAATAAGTAAATACACATGCATTGATGACTGGGGAAGTACATTCTAAGAGGTTACCAACTGGGGCCTCCCTGGTGACCTAGAGCTTAAGACTCAGTGCTACTACAATGAAGGCCTGAGTTCGATCTCCAGCCAGGGAGGTGACCTACATAATGGCACACACAGCAGACCTCTTCTGTCTTGCCCACTGCTCCTCTTACTAGCGTATTTCAGTGGATTTGCCTGTTCTGCTCCCCAGTCTGTGATGATCCCTCTCACTAACATCCCCCCCATCTCCTGCACCTCTGACCTATATCCCAGTTCTTCTATGAAAAAAATTTTTTAAAAAAAACTTTTTTAAAAAATAAGAGATTATCAACTGGTGACAGCGAAAACATCAGGAAATTTTAGACGATTTTGTCAAACTTTTCAAGATGGCAAGGAGTGAAGTTGTGCTCATGTTACTCAAATAATGAACAATTATGGTGAAGAGTCACACGGAATTAAAGCAGACATGATCTGGGCCTCCCTGGTGGATCAGCGCGTTGAGCACCACACTATGAAGCATCCATGGCACAGCAGTGTGAATTTGATCCCTGGCCAGGGAGGGGGCCCACATGGTGCAGCAGACCTTTCCTGTCTCCCCAGTTGCTCCCCTCAGCAGTGCATTTCAGTCAGTCTGCCTCTTCTGTTCCCCACTCTGTCTCTGGCGAATCCTCTCACCTCCCATGACTCTGGCCTCTACCCCAGCTCTTGTGTGCATAAATAAATAAATCTTAAAAAAACAAAAGAAAACAGACAGGGTGCCCTGTCAGAGACCTCAGGCTCAGAGATTGCAGGTCCTATAGGGCTGCTCTAAAGTGAACCAGAGCTAACATTTCCTCTCAACAGAACTGAGACCACAGCTCCATGCCCAAGCTTTGCCATTGTGATGAAGCTAGAATCATGTTTCTGCTGAATCCCTGGACCCTACTTACTTGGTGGTTTCAACTTCTAGAAGACTTACTGCCTTGCAGTTTTCTGTCCCTCGTGAGTCCTTCCACTGCCTTCATTTAAAATATTTTTTGCTTCCAATCACACATCTAATAGACCTTCTATTTGGGACATCAATAAAATGTCTCCATTCTCATGAGAATCCTATTAGTATTTTTTCAATAATTCATAAGAATCATTTCAATTTAACCAGGCTGTTGGCCATTATGTCACACTCTGGGCTCACAAAATAAGGTTTTGCTAACAGGGTCATAGAAGTTGACAGGGAGGGGAAAAAATGCTTCAATGATATTCTTCAGAGCTGTCTAAAATTGACATAGACTATTATTTGAGGACCCGAGACTCAAACGCGATGGCTCAACATTCTCACCTCCCATTGCTAACAACTTGTATACAGACGGTGATTGATAAAGTAGCCTCCAAATAGTTGAGTCCCAGTTTGCAGTACCACAGAGTGGAACTGTTTACAAGCACGTAACCATAGTAGAGGGCTGTTCTTCCACTTTTCTGTCTTACACCGTTTGGGGGCACCGGTCTCATTGCCATCCAGGTGAGCAGCGTCTGCCTTTGCACAGAGTCCAGTCTGCGAGGTCACTGCCCTGGTGCCGTACTTGCAGCCACGAATTCTTTAGCCCACGTGCCTTAGCAGGAGGAGCGCAGAGGACAAGAGAATGCTGGAGGGAATTTGGGAATCAATAGCCACATCTGAGATGTGAAAAATCTTTTCTGAAAAGTGCCCGTTAACTGACAGCTGGTAATTAAGCTATTAAAATAAGTGAATACTTTATTTTAAATTCCTGTGTGAAAAGCTGTTGAGAAAATAACCTTTAATGCTAGGGGTAACATAAGCATTATAATAGAACAGATTGAGTATTGAATCAGATGACAAGAAATAATGCTTTGGAAACTCTATTAAGTTGTTTAGCGTTACAGGTACATTTGGGATGGGCGATGTGATGGTATTAAAAGTAGCCTAATAGATCTCATAATATAAATATATTTTTGCTTTCAAGTGAGAAAGAATGAATGATATCAATAGATTCAGGCTGAGATAGAATTGAATACTTAAATATTTTAAAGTTAATGACTCATTAAGCCAGCTCTTACCTTCCTATTTCCTCCTTTACTAATCTCTTGATATTGCTGTCAGTAACCAGAAACTTCCATACACCTGTTTCTAGAAAGCTTTGCCACTTCATTTTCTCTCCTTGTATTTTATTTGTATACAATCTAGGTTTGAACTACAGCTGTCTTTTCACTTTGTCTTTTGGGTTCTTAGAAAGTGTAAGATAACTATAATGACAGACAATTAGGGAACCAAAGAGTCCAGTGTACACATATTTACCAAAATCATCAGTGAGGAAATGTTTAATGTTCAGGTGCAGTAAAATCCACAGCGCTAGAGGATTGTTTACATCATTCCTCAAGGTTCTGAAGGAAGTAGCTGCGTAAGAAGGAAGTATTGCTTTGTGTCGAGGGCCAACACTTGAAAGATGAAAGCTAAATACAGGAAATTGCTTGGAGTGGGTTTAACTGTGGTCGATAGTTCAGAAAGCACACTATATCTTCATTCTCTGGAAATTGGCTCTGCCAGTTTTCAGTGTGTGTGTGTGTGTGTGTGAATATGAGCGAATGAGAGATACCAGTTATACAGGAGAACATCTTGTTTTTTTCAATAAAAAAAATCATTTTGAATAAAAATTATTTGATTGTAGGGGTTGTTATGCCATCCTTTCAGCTTAAAAGTAGCAATTCTCTACTCCACTAATTCCCTATTCAGAGGACTTCACTGTTTAAACACTCCTGTTTGTTTCCTGCTCACAACTGCAATTTGGACACAATCCTACCACATTCATTAACCAACAAACATCCAGGACTCTTATTGCATGTAATTAAATGAGTGGTTGTTTTTTGATACATTATTGAAAGAAATATAAAATCTACTTCCGGTCATGAAAAAACACACTGACTACAAAACAGGTCCAACAAGATGGCCTCAAATTTGCTTTTGCCAAATTACTAATGACTTAAAAACTTTAAGATTTCTGCAAAATAGCTTTAAAGTGAACCCCACCAATAACTATTATTCTGAAGTATGAACAGCATTAAAGTAACTAGTATGACAAGGATCTGGCAAGACAGAATGATCTGTATTATTTGCTATAAATGCTTTGAGGCATTTAAGGTAAATGTGAGTTAGAGAACTGAGGAACTTAACATGAACAAAATGAGCATATCTCTTACTTGCGGGGATATGACTCTAGAGAAGTTTAGTATAGTCTCCAAGCCACTACCCAAATGTTCTTCTGTAGATTTTAAAGTTCCTAGATGTTGCCCTTTTATTATCAAATGAAGTCCAACTTTCTTCATGTAAAGCAGTACTTTCTAGATTCTGATTCCTCTCCATCTATCCAGATACTGATTCTCAGCTGGGCTCTGGTTCCCCAACCCTGCCAGTCCTCTCCATGCCAGAGTCTAGATCTGGTGAACAGGGTTGAGGAGAGGCACTGAGTGAGCCAAAAAATAAAGAAATGACAGACAGGAAACAACCCAAATGTCCAATAATAGATGACTGGATCAAGAAGATGTGGTACATATATACAATGGAATACTATTCAGCAATCAAAAAAGATAAACTGGAGTCATTTATAGAAACATGGATGGAGCTAGAAGGGATTATGCTCAGTGAAATAGGTCAGAAGGTGAAAGAAAAATATCAGATGATTTTTTAGGAGGAATATAAAGGAACCAAAAAAAAAAGTTTCGGAAAAGAACAGTTAAAATCGCAACACAACAAGACAAAGATAAATCAGAGGCACTTTGTGGGGGGGCTGGAGGGAAAGGGACTGGGATGAAGGCAGAAAGAGCACAAGAGACTGAGGTGATGGTGCACTGCTGAAAGGGTGATGAGAATGCCAAGGGGACTACAATTGATGTCAAATATATATAAATAAAGAAAAGAAGAAATGACAGACACAAAATAGTTTCAGAAAAGCGGGCCCTGGGGAACTCAGGCCTCTCGCTTTGGGCTCAAGTGTCCTGAGTGTCGCGCACAGCTTACCGCCCCCCTTAGGTTAGTTACAAGACAATGGTTTGTTCTTTTATTTCTTAGTATTCGGCATTATTCCGGCACACGTTTACCGTCAAGGTTCTGCATTATCAGGCTGCACTGATCTCCCTTCTAATCTAGGCTCTTAATACCTCCCCTCAAGGAAGATTTTCTTGAATTCAAAAACATGGATTAAATGTTCTTTCTAAATGGTCCCACAAGATTCTGTGTTTAACAAAACCCTACTCTATGTATTGTCAATACCAATGCATGTTTCTTTTATCATATTTTTGACTTCTGGAAGTCATCTATTTATCTCTAAATCTCCTTAAAATGTAGGACATCAATACAGGTTTGGTCAATAATGATTGAATGTATATACTCAGTTTGGAACTTTGAACAAATGCCTCAAGATTATGAAATATCAAACTATATCTGTCTTTTAGCTCCAGTGGCGCAATCGGTTAGCGCGCGGTACTTATACAAACTATATTGTCAGTTTTTGTATTTAAAAGGATAAAAGTCAAACTGTAGCACCTTCTCTTCTTTGTGAACAATGTATGTGGCATCTGCTCTGCCTGCCTCCTTTGTCATTGCCCCTTCTTTGCCTCCTTAACTAACTGAACTTCTATTCTGCTCAACTTCTTTTTAGATACACATATATCTCCAGTCAAATGTCTGTTGATTTTTAACAACTCAGGAGTCATCCTAACTCCTCGAAATGTTCTTGTATACTTCTTCCTGATCTGTTATATGTTAATTTTTAATTTGCCTGTCAAGAGATAAATCTCACAGTGCAACTGGATTTAGTTACTTATAGTTAACACATGTGGTTGATAGTATTATGATTTCTCTTATCTCACAGATAAAACAAGCTCTCAAAAGATTAAATTAATTGAACAAGGTCATATCGCTCTTAAGGGACAAAATTTGGCATTATTCTACTTCTTAGTCCATGCTGTTGTTCACATTACAAATTATTGAGATATAATTCACATAGAGAAAATGGAATGTCAAGATTGGAATAATATTTAAAAATGTATTAATATAATTAACAATACCAAGAGATTAAAAAAGAAAGCATATGCTCATCTAAAGAAATTTTTTTCAATACAATTCATTATTGATTCCCAATAAAATCTCTTAGCAATGAAGAGCAAAAGGAAATTTTCTTAATATGTTAAAAGACTAGAAAAATTCTACAGCAAAAGTCATATATAATTTTTTTAAGTGTGGAAAAGCTTTCCCTTTAATATCTGCAACAAGACAAGAGTAATGACTCACTGCAATTTGTGCTGAAGGCATGAGTGAGTCATACAACATGTGACAGGCAAAAGTTGCAAGGATAATGAAAGAAAGGCAGAAATCATTATTCACAGATAATATTATAAAAACATGGAAAATCAAAACCCACACAGAGGAAATATTAGAATTACCATTTCTCCCTTAAAAGTAAGGGGAGAAGAGCACAGGGGGCTTGGGGAGGGGGGCGGCAATGGGTGCCTTGGGGCACCACACTTGAGGGAGGAATCCTGTACTATTAAAACCCTGGCAAGGGTCTGGGGCAGCGGTAGCTCAGTAATGATAATAAACAAATTTGCACCAAATAAGTCTGTTGGGTGTAAAATCAATTTTTAAAAGTGATTGCATTCCAATATATATGTAAAAACCAGTACAATATATAATGTAATTAAAAATAGAATTTAAATGACACTTGAAAATATCTAAAAATATATGTAAGAGAAGAACTTTTATAAATCAATAACTCAGTGGCACAAAAATATTGAGAAAAGACTTGAAGAGGCATTGTACTAAGGAAGCCTCTCTAGAATAGAAATAAACATGAAAAGATGTTCAAGCTCATTCCTAAGTAAGAAAATGCCTCCCTGGTGGCACAGTGGGTTGAGCTCTGCACTGTGAAGCATGGCACAGTGGGTTGAGCTCTGCACTGTGAAGCATCTGCAGCACAGGAACTTAAGTTCAATCCCCAGCCAGGGAGGGGACCCACATGGCCCAGCAGATCTCTCCTGCCTCACCCGCTGCTCCCCTCAGCAGTGTATTTCAGTCGATCTGCCTGTTCTGCTCCCCACTCTGTCTCTGGTGAGTCCTCTCATCCCCCACACCTTTGGCCTGTACCCCAGTGCTTGTATGCATAAATAAATAAGTCTTTAAAAAAACCCAAAAAACAGAATCTTACAAAAAAAAAAAAGAAAATACACATATATTAACCACAATCTATTTTATTCCTAATAGATTCACAAAATTCCAGTTTTTTTATGGATATGGAGCAACTTTTCTGCAAGGAATACATTCATGGAATACATTTATGCTAGGCTTTGAACAAATGCCTAGCAATTTAGCAGTACCTGTAATATAGCTTTTGTGCTGTGAATGCAACTCAATTATTTCACTCCTGGATCTGTACCCTAGAGAAACAATTTAGCATATGCAAATGTCTACCCATCGTAAAATAGGGAAATAGGATATAATCAGATGGTAGGTTACTCTATATTAGGAGGTACAAATGCATTTCAGCTGCCCATAATAAATAAATATCAAGAACATAATAGTATACAAAAAAGCAGAGGTGAAGATGAATATATACAGCATAATTCCATTTATATGAAGTTTTAAAATAGGAATAACTAAACACTAAATTATTTAGTTATAGACACCTTAGGAAGTTTATCAAGGAAAGAATGGAAACGGTAAATATGAAAGTGAGAATAATCACATTAATCATTAGGGAAGAAAGAATGGGATGGCATTTGAGATCAATTCCAAGAGAACTGGAAGTGTTCATCTGTTACTCTGTGTGGTGACTACCTAGGCAGGGCTGATCCTTAGTCAGTAGGAACTGGTAGAGCTAAACTTAGAAGCATCCTCACTGGTTGGTTATAGGGAGCTGCTTCCAGAGACCTTGAACGTTCCCTTTCCAAACTGCCTTGACCTTAGGCTGTTCATTGATTTGCATGTAATCTAACCACTGATATTTAAGTTTAAATGAATTATTTTTCTATTTGTCTCACCCACTTTCAAGCTGCATAGTCTCTCCTTCTCTGCCCTCTTTTGGCATTTGTGTTGTTTCTTTTATTTTAGGATGTATTATATTGTTATTTCATTTTATACTTTCTTTTATCTGTTAAGCATTCATTCTTGTATTTTTCTGTTAGTTGTTACTAAAGACCAAAATAGGCATCCTTAACTCACCATAAGCTATATGCTTTAGGACACTGAAACAATGTTGAGAAACTTACAACAGTTTAGTTCTGCTTACACTCTCAGCTTTTAACTATTTCTCTTAGGTATTTTGCTTCTACATAGAATTTATTTTTTTATTATTACTTTTATTTTAAATGTTATCTTTATTGAAAAAGTGTAAGAAAAATTTGGAGCATTCCTTTATTTTTTCCAAATTTTTTTTATTACTGACTTTTTTTTACTTATATATATTTGACATTAATTGTAATCCCCATGTATTCCCCATCTAAACCCCATAAAATGTTGTTTCAATTATTTTTAGATTATCAAATTTTCTCCCATTCTGCCACTCTGCATTCCTCCTGTAATCTTGTGTTTCCATCTGGGATCTCTTTTCTCCCTGAAAAAAACCCTTTCATTTTTCTTATAGTGCAAGTCTTGTGGCAATGAATTATCTCACCTTTGTCTACTGAAAAGTATTTTTTTAATCCTCATTTTTAAGGGTGATTTTTCCACTTGTTGTAGAATTCTAAGTTGGATGAGTTTTCTTTTGACCTTTAAAGATGTCATACTATATTCTCCTGGTTTCCATAATGTCAGATCAAAAGTCATAAATATGTTATAAATACATTACAAAATGCATTATTGATCCTTTGAACTTAAGTGACCTTTTAAGTTGCTCCTAATATTTTACTATAATCATTACATGCTTAGTTTGCATAATTTCTGTTTGATTATTTCTTGCAGAATTCAATTCCTAGGTGAAATTCCTTTGACTTCAAGTAATTCTTTTCTTTTAACTTCAATTCTCTAGTTTATTACTTGAAGATTATATGCTGTAAGATACTTTGATTAACTTGAGTATGAATTCTGAGAAAATGCAATCTTTTGTAATATAAGGAGGTAAAATTCCTCAAACTTTCTTCTCTAGCTCTAACTTAAGATTTTTGTTCCCTAAAATTTTTTTAGGTTTTTGATTTGGAGGAAAGAAATTCTTCAAAGAGAACCAAAGTTATCCTTTAATTAGTTATACTGATATTATTATATTAATATTTTATGTACCCAGGAGACTCAAATGTTTTCATCTCTCTAACTACACTCCTACCTTTTTTAACTCCAAAGTTATCTTTCTAAATTTATTCTAAGATTATAATTGAATGTCAAATTATAGTGTTAAGCACATTGTGATTGAATAAAAAAAATTAAAAGCAAAGGTAATTTGATCCTCTGCAAAGGGTGTGTTTTCTGATAAAACAAGTGTTGTAGGTCAGCTGTTTCAAAAAAGCGTTGTCACATTGGTCTGGAAAGCTGGTAGATTCCTGAGAGTGAGGACAAGGCCTTAAACTCTCTTCAACTCAACCCTCTTGACATGAGCTAACATAGCACTTAGTGTATGTGATAGATTTTTCAATTGGTAACTCTTATAAGTATTTAAATACAAAATAAATACATATAAATTAGAATAAGTATAATATATATGCATATAATGGAGTATTGTTCAGCTATGAGAAGAACATTTTGTTATTTGCAGCAAAATGGATGGAGATTGAAGATATATTAAATGAGCTAATTCAGCCACGTTCTGTTCGATCTCACTGTTCCACATGTGGAATCCAAAAAACAACAAGCTTGTAAAAATTGCCACAGGCTGTAAAGTAGGGGAAGATGAGAGATGCTGTTTAAGGGGACAAATTCATAATACGTAGTAAAGCAGTCCTACAAATCTAACTCATAGTATCACAACATGATCATATGACAATCATCAAACTTGCTAAGAGACTAGCTCTTAATTATTCCAAGCGCTGAAAAGTGGTGATAATTATGTGATGAAGAGGTGCTAATTAGCTATAATAACAATCATATTATAATAAATGTATGAAACCAATGTGTCAAACACCTCAAATTTACAAAATATGTCAAATATGTTTCAATTTAAAAAATCCTAACTCCACTTAAGCACTACTTCAAATGCTTCATTTTCTATATAAAGGAATTACATTCGTTTCATTTTCTATAGGTTAAATGGGCAGCTGTCAAATTAGCATAAATGCAAATATAGAAATTGTATTATCTTTGTTTAATGTGGTGGCGAGAGTCCTTTGCCAGAAGTCAAAGCACCAGCTGTCTTAGTTTCCTCCAGCCACTGAGTAGCTGCGACCTTCAGAAAGTTAGTTCGACCCTGAGGTCTTTGGTTTCCCAAATTAGTTTTTAAGTCTCTACCCAGTTAGATTCCAAGTTTTGTTTTTCCACTCCTCTTCCTCCCCAGTTGAAACACCTTTCTACACTTCTGCTGGTGTTCTCTATCTTGGTATTCTGGATGAGTCTGACATTCTGATAAAACGGCCCAAGCTCTGGCATCTGGACCTTCTAGAATCTCATCTTGCTTTGCTTTAACATCTTCCTGTCCTGGCCATTCTTTCAAGCTGTCTTTTCTACTTCTAAGACTTTATCTACTCCATTAGTTAAACCGATGTTTGCCAATGTGTTCTCAAACCTGTTGTTGTTGTTGTTGTTTTTTTTACTATTTAAGTGACATAAATGCAGGTCAATCATGGTTTTCTGTAGGAAAGGTCTTCACGCTGAAAGCACTGCTGAGAGAGAGAAAATGGGTTTCTTCAACTGGCAGGTAACAAGAGGAGACCCGTGTCTTTTAGCCAATCAGTTCTCTGTTCTTATGACATGGAATGGCAGTGTCACTGAATTGTTTTCTATAGAAAACTTCACAAGAGCACACTTCCTACAGTATCCTCTTTCTTCACTAGCACCTCTTTAGTTAGTCAGATTTAATAACCTTCTCAGGTTGCATTTGTTATAACAGTGCATAATGAAAGGATGCTGAAATCCTGTCAAATGTTTACATATAGTGAGCTGATCAGATGGTCTTTCCTCTGTTCCATTACTTTTGTGAACTATGTCAACTGATTTTCTATTGTTAGACTAAACTTGCAGTCTGGGAATAAACCCAACTTTTTATGATATGTTACCTTTTTTACATATTCCTACATTTGATTTGCTAATATTTTGTAGAGGATATTTGCATTTATAATTTTCCTTTCTTACATTCTCTAAGTTTTGGTATCAGGGTTATGCTGTACTCATATATAGAGTTGAGAAATATTTCTTCTTTAATTCTCTAGAAGAGCTCATATATATTTAGTACTGTTCTTACAGAAAAGTTTGTAGAATATTGCTAACGGTCTCCTTTGAGACTTACTTGCAAAATTGGCTGTTGACTGGTGTCATATGATCCTATCATGTGAGTTTCATTTCCAGTGATTGGAATTCTATCTTTTTATTAGTAAAGTTTACATTAATATAATTTTGGAAGCCTTGTTATTCTGCCTTCTCACAATTATTTTATAGTCATATAAAACTAGATATTTTTCATATGAACAGCTATTAAGCAGTGCTTTTACTAATAGAGTAGATTGATTTATTGTAAATGCAGAATTTCACATTAAAAATATACCCCAAAGACACAAATACACTGATTCAAAAGAATACCTGCACCCCTATGTTTATAGCAGCACTCTTTACAATAGGTAAGACCTGGAAACAACC
>JAGFMF010011961.1:1315692-1452171 GCA_019455555.1 Galemys pyrenaicus | reverse complement strand
GATGGTGCACTGGTGAGATGGTGATGGGGAATACATGGGAATTACAATTAATGGCAAGTATATGTAAATTTTAAAATATTTTAATAAAAAAATAAAAAAATGTAACTTCAATAATTCTAATAAAAATGAAAAGATGAGGATTGAAAAGTTATCATTTCTCACTACTTAATAATTACATTAAATTATTATACAACCATGAGCTCTCCTTTGATTATTCTTTTTTAAGATTTCTCTTAAAAGAGCTTAAAAACTCTTCAAAGTTGATTGGGAATTTATTGAGAAATAAGAGCATGGTTCAGTATTGTATCTACTATACATATCTTTTCTTAACTGATCTATTGCATCATTAAAGGTTCTGTTGGTTTCTAATACAATTTGTAGATCCCGTGACAATTCTCTATAATTATTCTTGATTCTATTACTTTCTGCTTTATTCTAAATGTCCATTTAACTGCAAATTTTAAAAGATTTATGTTTATTTATGCATACAAGATCTGGGGTGTAGGGCATGTGCAGGGGGTGAAAAGATTCACCACAGACAAAGTGGGGAGAAGAACAGGTGGATCTACTGAAATACACTGCTGAGGGAGCAGTGGGAGAGAAAAGAGAGGTCTGCTGTGCCATGTGGCTCAGCTCTCAGGCGGATCAAACTCAAGCAGTAGGAGCAATAGTGTGATAGTGCTGACTTAACCCCTATGCCACCAGGGAGGCCCTAACTGTAATTTTTTGAAAGTATAATTTTTTAAAGACCATTCTAGTTTTTTAGCTGTCTCTTACTTATTGAATCATTTGTAACTAGGTTGTGAATTTTTCTTTTTTAAAAAATATTTTGTTGAAGTAACATTGATTTATAAAATTTTGTAAGTTTTATAGGTACAGGGTTATAAATCAACATCTGTATATTCTACCTTAGGTTCGCCACTTAGAGTCTATTTTCCATCCTCCATATTCAGCCCCTGTTCTCACTACCTTTTGGGTATTTTTTTTTCTTATAATCTAAGAGTTTCTTTTAGTTTTATCTGCTTATTAGTTTTGTTTCTTCATTTTCTACATATAAGTGAAAACACAGTTCTTATTTTTTTTCTTTGAGACTTATTTCACTTAGCATATTTTGAAAGGTTTTCAATAGTCTTGGTCTGCTTTCTCTTCCTAAACTGGACATTTTTCCTGACCTTGTAAGATCTGTTTGTCTAAGGTTTATTTAGTTCATGTATATATATATATATATATAGACATAGTATAATATATAATATAGTATACACATATATATTATGCTCAGTATTTCCTCCCTTAGACACTAATCCTAGTTGGCAAAACTATTATCTTTTGAATGTTGTCTTACATTGGTTACACCAAACATCCCTGTTAATTAGAAATAAATACAAAATAGTATTTCTGTTTCTTTTTTTGAAAGAATGAGAATATATCCTCTTTCTAGGGAATGGGAACTGTTAAAAAATTAAAGTCAAGAGTTATCAAAAGTGCTTTTAGGAGAAAGTGTTTTTCAAGTTATACAGCTTGTTGAATTACACTAGCCCTTCCCATGAGTTGCCTCTCTGATAGTTTTGTGATTTGTATTAGATCACAAAATCTCAGTCCATGAAACAAACATAAGGAGAAAGTGCCAAAATCGGAAATCAGATCAGGAAGAAAATGAAATGAAAAGCATTTTTACATACAAATGAATACATGGACGAAAACATAAATATATGTGAGTACTAATGAGTTTGTTGATTTCTTTCTAATCGCAAAACTATGATCACTTATTTTATATGAAAAACTAAAGATACTGAATATAAAATATATTTAAAGAGTACAGAATAGGATTTCAAGTGGACGTGGACTTTGACTTCTGCATAAAGCCTGCCAAACCTAGAAATAAAGGAGAAAGGTTTATAAATTTAACCTGTACTATTCCAGATGGTGTAGTAAAGCCTGTATCTCTTGTTCAGATCCGTGTGTGTACCTGTAGCAGCAAAGCAACAAAGGAATCAAACTCTGATGGAGCTGGTTGCAACCAGCAATGGGCCAGCTACCATCAAGTCACATTCAGATTGAACTTGGCCATCAGTGGTATTTACAGTCAGTGTAGAATTTTCAAAAAGATATTTCCATTTTAGCTGCATCTCCAAGGGCCAGGTCTTTTTCTAAAGTAGCTGCAATCTGTGTTGCTTCCCATTTGCCTCAGGATACAATTGAACAAACTCTACTGACATTGGCCAGACTCTCCTCTCTGGCTCCCTACAGACTGACTCTCATTTTTTTCTCCCTACCAGGCCAAGAACTGGGCTGAAATTTAATGACAAAGCTGGCTGCATTTCTCTGGTTTAATCAACATTTTTACATAAAATTCTGTGTGATAGCTAGCTGCTCCCCAACTATTTATGTTCCCCGTCCACAATGCAGTTGTAGCTGGGAACAGCTGCCCCATCTGAGTCCATGCTCAGCACTACTATACTTCTAAGGGGTCCATGGAGTTAGTCCACCTGAATGGGGTATCTGCAGCATGAGGAGCAGCATCCCCTGAGGCTCTCTGAGCGGGTCTACGTTCTCTCCCTCCCTATGCTGACTATTTTGTTGCCTGGGGAGACCTGAGAAGTCACTTCTTAAAGATGGTAAAATTTCCTCAGGCTGAGTTTTACAGATGTGTAAAAAATAATGTGTTCTCTCCTTTCCAAGGAGGAAGACACACTAAACTTTCATAGAATAAGAAAAAGCACCTATTGTGTTAAATTGCTGATAACTTTGTTTTAAGGATGTTCATTTCAATAGCTAACGTTTTCCTCACCAATAATTTATGTGACTCACACTCATGTGCACTCACACACACAGAAAAATAAGCACTTCTAGCAACTGACTTCCCAAGTCTCACAGATTACTTGTCTCAATCAATACTCAATAGGAAAACACAACCACATCAAGTCTATACCTAGGTGTGTGGTGTGTGCTGGGTGTGGTTACAGGGATGTGTTCTTACACAGCTGTGGTGGTAGTGAAGCAGTCTTAGTAAGGCTATTGTCCTTAGTAAGGCTATTGACCTTGAACTTCAAGGTCAAAGGGCAGGCTGTCTGAAGGCAAGATGACTAGAAAGTGAGAGAAAGAAGGAACGAATTGGAACCCACAAGAACTAACCAGAACCATTATCAGTTCTCAGTGTTTCTAAGCTTGACGAGTGGAGTATCTCCCAAAACACACCAGCACTCTACACCATGAACATGGGAGCTGGAGAAACTACAGGAAAATATGTAGCAGGTAAAGAAGTTTCAGGGCTGCCTTCTCTCCTGCTCTAAGGAGGTGAGCAGCAGAAAAGATACCAAAACATAAGATACGGTTGTTTCAACCCTGTTAACATTAAAAAAGATGATTCTGGCTTCACTTCTGCCCTACAAATCTTGTCTAAAAAAATGTCTCTGGATCATCCTAAAAGAAAAATGGTTGATAAAGAAAATCTTGTAAACAGTTCATTCTAGACAAGTTGACATATTATAAAGCCCTGATACCAGGCAATTAAATTACCAGGCAATTGTTCTTTAAAAGGTTACTACTTATTCAACAAACGTGCATTAAGTGTCACCTATTTTCCTGTATTGGGAAGTACTGGGAATACAAATATGAATAGATATAATCCCATGCTTCAAGAATATACCATCAAGTGGAAGAAGCAGGGTAAACAAAATTATAATATTATGTTGTTATTGCAATGATAGTACTATTTATAGGATATCTCATGGATACTTGGTTGCATTATATCACTGTGCCCACCCACACATTTACAAATATCTAGGGAAATATCTCACCCAGAAACTTCCCCTGTGCCGTCTGTCCCACCCCACCCCCATCCTCCAAGTTCCATTTATTTTCATTTTATAAACACCCTTGCTTAATTTTTCAGTTAGCAACTTCCCTACTGTCTTCCAAGGGTACTAGGTTGACAGTCCTACTGTAGAAAGAAGTAGTGAGCCTTGTCTTAACTTTGGAAGCCAGAGTTCAGCCTAGAAGCAGTCAGTGGATGAAAATGATGTCAGCTGTTTTATTTTCAGTTGAACATAGTAAGCAGGAGACTCTAACAAAGAGTGAACAAAGATTTGTGGACACTGTGGCAAGTCATTTTTCATGTACTATTCACTTCACTAGCAGTATAACTAGAAATATAACAAGCACACATCTGACAAGAAACATGAATTAATTTTTCCTTCCAACACTGAGTAGTAAATTCTGTGTAGGTTTGTCAAGCCATGGAAGACACAAAGGGCCTTTCAGCTTATTCAAGGCATTTACCAGCCTTCTCTAGTTAATCAGCAAACACCCACACAATTAACCAATGATTTTTAAAGCTTGTTTTCCCACTTAAAAACTGAGGGCCAAGACAGATTTATTCAAAGTCAGGAAGACTATGAAAAAGCTAGGAACAGAAGCCTTACCTCTTACTCTTTCTCCACATGGATACTCCCGGTCTCTATGGTTTGGCGTCACGGAAGTAGGTTGTAAGGTTAGAATCTCCTCCTGCTGCCCTTGAATTTACTCTCTCTTCTGCTTCTCTCTGTTCCCTCAGCTCCTGAGGATATGACTCAACTCTGTATTTTATTCCAACTGGTTTAGAAATAAGTTGAGACATTATTTCTGGAGGAGAGTAACCCAGGCAAGAGAAATGTAAATGTGTGGGTCCCAGAGTAAATTAAACATAAAGTGACCCAGATCTTGGGATCTTGAACTTTCAGTTTGCTGCTTGGTTGGGTAGATTTTGCCTACGACAGAGTGACTTGAAATCTGGTGTACTTTTTTTAAGTACAAATTATTGAATACAAGGTATAAAATTTTATTGTTTTACTGAGAGCTACACATAGGTAGAATGACAGTAATTTGTCACCTAAACTAAGATATCATGAAAGTGAAAAGGGACCTAGTAGTTATTATGTCCAGAAAGTAAGTGGACATGGGAACAGCCTGGACAGAGACAAGTTTGATCAACCTGTTTCTCGGCATATCTTTTTGCTAGCAGATGTGAAGTGAGAACCTACTGTAAAATTTTCCGGGGTCCTTACTCTTCCTGGTCTAGCACGCAGAAGAGCAAAGCCACTGGCATTGATTTAAGTCAGAACAGGCTCTACCCTATAGCCCACGCAAGAACCATGGGCTATAGGTAAACCTTGTACATAAAACCAGTCTTTTCCTACCCACAGGTGACCAAGGAACTAGATAAAGATTTAATTATGGGTACCCAGCCTTTGCATCTCTGCAAGGCACCCTCTAGAAAGGAAGGGATGAAATCCTGCTCCACCTCTAGCATCAGTGTGTCTTCAGGTAGGAACAAGTTAGAACTAGAAGTCAATCTGTTAACAAATTCTTAATGTCAGTGACTCTCTGTGCCTACCTGTATAAGCTACATTCAAACATGTGTCTATTGGAACAGTTTTGGCAGAGTAAATCTCTAGCTTCCCAAGTTCGAATCCTCGCTTTGATTATCCAGTAAACTATTTAACTATCATTGAGATGTATTTCCTGTAGGGCATCTGTACATCTGGTGACTATCCATATCATCCATTGTTAACTGACTTGGTAAACTTGCCAGTTCATTGCTCCTCACTGAGGAGTGTGTTATGTATTAATTTCCTAGGGCTTCTATAACAAATGCCACAAACTGGTTGACATTAAACAACTGGAATGTATTCATTTGCAGTACTGGAGCAATATCAGTGTCGTCAAGTCCAGGCTATCTCTGAGGATGCTGCTAGAGAAACCGTTCCATGCTTTTCTCTTCATTTTTGGTGTTACTGCAAAGTTTGGCTTCCTTGATTTTTGAACATTACTTACGTGTCTGCCACCGTGATCACATGGCATTTTTCCTGTGCATTTGGGGCTGGGTTCCTTTTCCAATGACTTATTTTTCCTACTTATTTATTTTATTAAAGTACTTTAATATTTTATTACCTCTGCCAAATCAACTATCTCAGACCCCATCTGCCTCCATGCTGCATCCCCTCCACACTTTTCCTTATTTTCTCATAACCATTATCTTCTTTTTATGTTGGGTTCACTTTTTTTTCCTATTCTTTGCATGTAATTTGTTTTCTTGTTATCCTAAGATAATTAAAACCATCTGATATCTATCTTTCAATTTTTGACTAATTTTAAAACAACATCACCACCTCAAGGTCCATCCATTTTGTGCCAAAGGTCACTACTTCATCTTTCTTTACAGCTGTGTAATATTCCATTGAACATATGCTCCATAATTTCTCTATACATTCATCTGTTAAAGGGCACCTGGGTTGATTCCATGACTTGGCAGTTGTAACAGTGATGCTATATGCATATGTGTAGAGAGATCTTTTCATGGTAATGCTGGGTCAAATGGTGTTTCCATTTTTATTTTCTTCAGATTTCTCCATACCATTTTCCATCAGTGCTGTGCTGTCTTGCATTTCACTGACAATGGATAAGAACTCCTTTCCACTGCAACCTCACCAACATTTGTTGATTTTTTTTTAATGTGGGCCATTATCACAAGGGTAATAACACTGAGTATTATCTCAGTGTGAGATAATTTTCATTTCTCTTATAATAACTGATATTGAACATTTTTTCATATGTCTGTAGGCCATCTGAATGTCTTCCTTAGAGAAATTCTATTGAGGTCCTTTGTCTATTTTTAATTGGGTCATTTTTTTTCTTTGTTGATGGATTGTATATGTACCTTGTAAACTTTGGAGACTGACCCCCTATCAGATGTATGGTATATAAATAATTTTCCCCTGTTCTTTAGATTGCTTTTTTGTTTCTGTGATGGTTTCTTTTGAGGTGCAAAAGCTTTTCAGTTTGATGCATTGTTTATTTTTGCTTTCATTTCCCTTGCTACTAGGGTTGTATTCTCAAATACATTTTTGTAATAGCTATCCTATAGTGTGGCCCTTATATTTTTTTTTTCATGTTTTAGGTTTGTATGTTTTTTTGTACATTATAGTTTCAGTTCTTTGGTCCAAATCTTAATTCATTTTGAGTGAATTTTCTTGAAGGTTGTTAAATCTGGGTATTGCTTTATTTCTTGTATGTGGCTATCCATGTTTTATAGAATGATTTATCATTTTTTCTCTTCTTAAAATAACATTAGTCATATTAGATTAGGGCCCACCTTAATCACCTTACTTAGTATGACTTTATTCACAAAGATTAAATAAGGTCACTAGCACAGGTATGGGGTTAGGACTTTGATATTTAAAGGTCACATGCACAGGTATCGAGCTGGGAGCTAAACATTATCCTTTGGGTTCTCACAATTTTACCTCTAAGAGAGAGTATATCAAAGAGCATATATTTAGAATGAAAAAATAGCAATAGTTTGATGGCCTCAGGAGCTTACTTAGAACTTTACTGTTATTGTTATTTCCTGAACAAATGGACCATGGAGAGGCCAGAAACAGATTACCAAAAGAGGACACTGGAGAACCACAAAGCACATAGGAAGTTATTTTACACCCAGTTTGCGATACATCATAGAGCAAACACAATTGTTTCTTTTAGGAAAACAATATGCCTTCTTTATGGCATATTCCTTTATTGAAAAGTTTAACCTCACAGAGGATTTGGGCAGCACATTTTAAAAAACATTTCTTGGTTACATTGTTAGAAAACTTTTCCTTTTTGTGTTGAAGAACTGGGGTGTAGGCCAGAAGTGTGGGGGGTGAGAAGACTCACCGGAGACAGGGTGGGGAGCAGAACAGCTGGATTTACTGAAATACACTGCTGAGGGAGCAGCAGGCAAGACAGGAGAGGTCTGCTGCGTCATGTGAGTTAGCTCCCTTGTTGGGGATTGAACTTAGGCCACAGTGGTGATAGCGCTTACACTTACCCCCTAAGCCAACAGGGAAGCCCTAGAAAAAGTTTTTTTACAACAGTTCTTAGAAAGGCTAGTGAGCTAATGTTGGTAGCCGTGAGCACCAATGATACAAGAGGAACACATGGACTAAGGATTCACCTTCATGCACACAGCTAAATATATTCACTCATGTTTTTGATAAATTATTCATGTTATTTCTTTCTAAAAGCAACCCTGCCATTTAAGGCTTATCAGAGCCACTTCCTCCTTATTATATTCATATATATATATATTTTTTTTTTTCTTCAAACACCTGAGAGAAATCATTATCATGTCTTCCTGAGGTATCATTAGCAGCTCCATGCTGTCATTTCACAGATTACATTACCCAGAAATAAGTTAATTATTAACTGGAGTGATATAAAATCAGAGATGAATTGTTATCCAGAACAGCAAAAATAAACGAGAGAGAAAATATTCATCCCTCCAGGCAGTGAGTCTTTGTTTTTTAGAGTTATTTCCCATTGTATTGTTGAAGCTTATTTCACTAAAGATTCTTTGGGTTTTTGTTGCTATAATTCATGGAAAAATGCATTTTGAAATCATTTGTTTATTCACTAACAGTGAAATATAGACTTCTTTCTCTGAAATGCCAGAATCAAAATACCAGGTTATGAAATAATTGTAAATTCATCATACTTTGTTGGGAGAAGTCAGTTACTATTATTAGTTCTGTTAGGCTTTTGTCTTACACTGCATTGCTCAAGGATTTGTTACTTAATGCAAATGTACAGCGATGTTTGATTGATGCTTGCCATCAACATTAGTGGTCATTTGGTGCTGTGTGTATTGAGGAGATTGTATTTTATCTCATGTTTTCATGTGTCTGTGCAGACATCTAAGAGATGGATTAAGCATGTTTTAAATTAAGGAATGAGGAGCACATTTTAATCATTTTAAGTTTGAAAAGGGAGAACTAAAGGGAATTTGGTGAACAGTAGAGACAACGATGGCGTTTCTTACACTCAGGCCAAGTTAAGATGACAGCATTGACTAGACAGTAGAATGAAATGTCTCAAACTTCAATGAACATCAACCTTTGAACATCATCAAACGCTTCATACTACACTGATGTAATCTTTAATATCTTGTCAATAGCTGTAAAATGTGTGTGTGTATATATATACAGATATATATACACAGTCATTTTGTGTCACTTTTCCTAGTACAACATTTCTGTTTTAATATACACTGATGTGTGAAGGAATGGCTAGTTAATGCACTAGTAATATTATTACGTGTCCTTCCTACTGATTTACAGTTAAATATTTATCCTTCCTAAAACCTCTCTAAGTCTTAGGAATCTTTATGCCAAATAAGATCAACTTAGGAGTATTCTTCTAGGATATGTCCTTGTTCACTTGCTAGTACAAGTAAAAAATGATCTCAGAAATTGTTCCAAATGGAATCTCTGAAAAGTAAACTTCTCTATATCCTGTTAATTCTAGTTAATAATTTAATATGCTTTCTATCAATTCCTTGAACTATTTATTGCTTTGAAATCTACTGAGAGAGAGAATAAGGGAAGGAATGGGGGAGGGTCTGCATCAAATCAAATTACACAGTCACAGAGCTTGGTAAAGCGTGCTGTGGGCTGCATGTTTGTGTTTTTCCCTCCACATTTATATGTTGAAAATCTTCCTCTAATGCGATGGTATTAGAAGTTAAAAATTTTGAAAGAAAATTAGAACTAGATGAGGTCATGAAAGGGGAGCCCTAATGGGATGATTGTCATAATAAAAGTCAAGAGAGTTGCCTCCTTTTTCTCAGTTCTCTGCCAAGATGAGGCTACTATTTGAAGTCAGCCATCAGCTACCCAGAGACAGGTCCTCACAACCCACTCATGTTGGTCCCCTGATCTCAGACTTCCAGAATCCAGAGCTGTGAGAAAAAATATGTCTGTTGTTTATAAGCCACCCGGTGTATAGTATTTTTTAATCACAGGCACCAGCTGACTGAGACATGTTTTTACTTTGTAACTTTATGGAAGAAGTTTCGTTTTTTTTCCTCGTTAGATTTATTTAATTCTATATGGCAACATTTGTAGTTCCCACCACCGTTTCAAAACCCGTGCACCATCACCTCAGACCCTTGTGCTCTTTATGTCTTCATTCCTGTCTTTGCCCTCCTCTCCCTCAAACCCCCCCCTCCATGTTCCCTTTGATAAATAGGGCCATTTATAGAAACATGGATGGAGCTAGAAGGAATTATACTCAGTGAAACAAGTCAGAAGGCAAGAGAAAAATATCGAATGGCTTCACTTTTAGGAGGAATGTGAAAGAGCAACAACTACAACAAAAAATAAAAAAGAAGAAAACAAACAAAAAAAAAAACAAGAGAAAGCTCAAGGAAATGGGCAATTACAACCAAAAACAAACTCAACACGGTCAAAAGAAGTTTCATTTATACATGCTTCATAATGATATATGGATGAATTCGAGTATTGTCATCTCCTTTTGGTTTAAACTGCCCTGCTTAGACCAGAGGGTGATTGGTCCATAAGCTGGTGACCCAGATTTTAGTGCAACACAATGAAGATGCCTATCATAATCTCAGAGTTTCATGCAAGTAACTATAATGAAAAATTATGAGCAGCCAATTTTTATTTTGACAGGCAGAATCATAAATATGCTATATGTATTATTTCATCTGATTGATATACCCTTGAAACAGGTATTATAATTGCCCAATTTTAGAGATGAGTAAACTGAGTTATAACAGTTGCAAATTAAGAAGATGCAAAACCAGAATTTGAACCCATGCAGTCTGACTCTAGAACATGTCATCTTAAAACCAACCTGAACTGGAATAAGATCAGCAGAGAAGTAAAGAGAAGAATGGTGAAATACAATGATAGTATACTATTAAGTGATGATGACTGAACTTTTAGGACCATAGAATGGTCTTTAAAGTTATATTTTGGGGCCTCCCTAGTGGTTAAGTGGTTAAGCACTGCAATATGAAGCATCCGCAGCCACTGCAGCATGAGTTCGATCCCTAGCCAGGGATCGAATCCACATGACAGAGCAGACCTCTCCTGCCTCGCCTGCTGCTCTCCCCAGCAGTGTTTTTCAGTAGATCGCCTGTTCTTTCCCTACTCTGTCTCGGGTGGATCCTCTCACTGCCCACACCTCTGGCCTATACCCAGTTCTTATATGCATAAATAAATAAATATTTTTTAAAAATGTATTTAAAGTCGTATCTTACACATGCCCAGCTACATGAGCCACAAGTCTTTAAGCTAAGGTGATTATTAATATGTTCCTCCTGCACACATAAAGTAGTCATCAAGAACAGGGAATTTGAATAATTGTAAAAATATTGCTAAGAAAGGTAGTAAAAGGAATGTTAGTTCTGCTTTACTTGACCATTTGTTTGGTTTCTATATATTCTACCTATAACTGACATCATCCAGTTTGTCTTTCTCCTTCTGGCTTACTTTATTTAACATAATCCTCTCCAGTTCCATCAATGTTGTTGAAAGATTTGAGAGGATTTGCATTCCCCTGATGATAAGTGATAATGAACATTTTTTTCCACATGCTTGTTGGCTGTTTGTGTGCCATCTTTGGAGAAGTGGCTATTTAGCTCCTCTGCCTATTTTTTAATGGTTTTATTTGTTTTCCTTTTGTTGAATTGTATGAGTTCTTTGTAGATCTTGTGTTGGATCCTGTGTTGGATGTATGATGTGCAAATATTTTCTTCCATTCAGTATGGTGTCTTTTTGCTTTAGTGACAGTTTCTTTTGCTGTGCAGAAATTGTTCAGTTTGTTGTAGTCCCAATTATTCATTTTGTTTTTTGTTTTTCTTACTGTTGGAAACAAATCCACAAAGACATCTCTGAGGTCTGCTGTGGAATGTTTTACCTATATTTTCTTCTATGTATTTTATGCTTTCAGGTCTTACATCTAAATCTTTTATCCATTGTGAGTTCATTCTTTTTTTGTATATGGTGAGCTAGTGGTCTGCTTTCATTCATTCATGATGTTTTCCTAAAACCATTTACTGAAGAAGCTTTCCTGTTCCACTGTATGTTATAGGCTCCTTTGTTAAAGATTAACTGTCCCTAGGTGGGTGGGTTTATTTGGGGCTCTCCTTCTATTATAGTGTCTGTGTGCTTAATACCATACCATTTTGATTATTATAGTTTTGCAGTAAAAATTGAAGACTGGGAGTCCAATATTTTGCTCTCCTTTTGGTCAGGATTTCTTTGACTATTTGTGGTCTTCTGTGATTCCATGTGAATTTCAATAGTTTTTGTTCTATTTTTTGAAGGATGCAATTGAAACTTTGATAGGGGTTGCATTGAATCTGATCTATATATTGCTTTGGGTAGGATGGCCATTATAATAATGTTAATTCTTTCAATCCATGATTAGGGAATTACCATTTCTTTGTGTCTTCTGTTTCTTTAAACAATGTCATACAGTTTTCTTTATATGAGTACGTCATCTCATTTGTTACCATTACTACTTGGTATTTAATTCTTTTTGATGTAATTGTAAATGGAATTATTTTCTTAGTTTCTTCTTCTAACTCCTGTTTGCATACAGGAAGACAACTGATTTTTCTTTATAGATTTTGTATCCTGTCACTTTGTAACTTGATTTATTGTTTCAATTAATTTTTGGTGGAATCTTTGGGATTCTTTAAGTATATTGTCATGTTATCTGAAAATAAAGATATCTTTACTTCTTCTTTCCCAATTTGGGTTCCTTTTATATACTCTCCTGCTTCATTTCTTTAATTAAGACTTCCATACTATGTTGAATATCCTTTTATTGGACTTCCTTCTTTTGTACAGAATCTTTATGGAAAAGTTTTCAATCTTTCACCATTGAGAATGATGTTAGCGGTGGGTTTGTCATATATGGCTTTATTATGTTGTGGTGTGTCCCACTAATCTCCAGTTTTTCAAGGATTTCATCATAAATGAATGTTTAATCTTAGCAAAATTTCCCCCTATCAATTGATAGGATTGCATAGTCTTTATCATTTGAATCACATTGATTTTTAGATGTTAAACCATCATTGTATCCTTGGTATAAATCATACTTGGTCATGGGGTATAATCCATTGCTAAGATTTTGATGAGGATTTTTGCATATGTGTTCAGTAGGGAAATTGGTTTGTAGTTACTTTTTGTGTGTTGTGGTTTTAGTATTAGGGTAATGTTAGTCTCATAAAGTGTGTTGGAAGTATTCCATCTTTTTCAGTTTTTGAAAGAGTTTGAGCACTATAGGTACTAGCTCTTTTTTTGAAGGTTTTATAGATCTCAGTTATGAAAGTATTTGGTCCTAGGCTTTGTTTTCCAGAGACTTGATAACTGTTTCACTTTCCTTGCTTGTAAATTGGGCTATTCAGGTTTTATATTTCTTCTCAATTCAGGTTTGTCTATCTCTAAGATTTTTTTTTATCTCAACTTAATGGCATAGAAATATTCATTGTAATCTCTTTTAATGCTCTGAATTTCTGAAAAATCTATTGCAACTCTTTTCTTTCATTCTCTCTTTAGATCTATTTGAGTTTTCTCCATCCTTTTCTTTCTTTTTTTTAAATAGAAATTTTTTTTAAAGATCTATTTATTTATGCATACAAGAGCTGGGATATAGGCCAGAGTCATGGGAGGTGAGAGGATTCACCACCGACAGAACCAGGAGCAGAACAGGCAGACTGACTGAAACACACTGCTAAGGGGAGCAGCAGGCACAGCAGGAGAGGTCTGCTACACCATGTGGGTCCCCTCCCTGGCCGGCAGCAGGGATTGAACTCGCGAGGCAGTGGCTGCGGTTTGCTTCATAGTGCGTTGCTTAAACCGCTGCGCCACCAGAGAGGCCCTCCATCCTTTTCTTTGTGAGCCTTCTAGAAGTTTGCTTATTTTTTCAAAGAACAAGTTTTTGGTTTCATTAATCTTTTGAACTGTGTTTTAAATTTCTATTTCATTTATTTTTGCTCTAATTTTTATTATTTACTTCCCTCTACTGACTTTTGATTTCATTTGTTGTCCTTTAATAGTTCTTTAAAGTGAACGATAAGGTTACTTTGTTGATTTCTCTCTCTCTCTCTCTCTCTCTCTCTCTCTCCCTCCCTCTCTCTCTCTTTCTTTTGAAAAGAGCCTTTATTTCTTTATACTTCCCTCTTATTGCTGCTTTTGCTGTATCCCATAAGTTATGGAATGTTGTGTCTTCAGTGTTAATTATCTCAAGGTACTTTTCAATTTCTTCTATGATTTTCTTACTGATCCAGTAGTTAATCAGCAGTGTGTTATTCAGTTTCCACCTATTTTAGTTTTTTTCCAATTTCTTTTTTGTGTCTAATTTCTAGTTTGATAACTTTATGGTCAGAGAAGTTTCTTAGCATGATTTCAATCTTCATGAATGTGGTGAAAACTTTTCTTCATGGTGTGTTCAGTCCTGTCTCATGTACACTTGAGAAATATATTCAGCTTGAGGTATAGTGCCTTATTTATGTCTGTTAAGTGCATGTGTCTAATTCTTCTTTTTAAAGCTACTGTGTCCTTATTTATTTTCTATCTTGTTGGTCTTCTCATTGATGAAAATAAGACATTGAAGTCATTTGCAGCAAATGTGCTTTTCTCCAAGGTCTTT
Organism: Galemys pyrenaicus; assembly: GCA_019455555.1. Classification (NCBI taxonomy): domain Eukaryota; kingdom Metazoa; phylum Chordata; class Mammalia; order Eulipotyphla; family Talpidae; genus Galemys; species Galemys pyrenaicus. The sequence continues at coordinate 1,437,690 of JAGFMF010011961.1, read as the reverse complement.
TCAGATTTGATAGTAAGCACCTTATATATTTGATGATCCTTTGTTTTGTGTGTATTTATTGATGATTATTATGTTTTACTGATATATTTTTTCCTTAGTCATCACATAATGTGCATCCATATCTCTTGTTACCTCTTTTATTTTTAAATCTATCTTACCAGATACAAGTATGGGTGTCCCTGCCTTCTTCTGAGTCCTGTTTTCTGGTAGAATTGTTTATCAGCTCTTTATTCTGAGTCTGTTTATCTCTGGATCTCAGGGGCATTTCCTAGAGGTAGCAGAAATCTGGATTTTAAAAAATCCAGACACTCTGTGACTTAATTGGTGAGTTCAGTCTGTTTAAATTTAGAGTGATTATTGTTATATGATCTGCTGCTGCTATTTTGTCCTTAATCTATTAGTTCTGCCAGGATTCATACTTAGGCTAAAAGAGAATTGCCAGGAGAAGAAAATGTCATATTGTACCTATTCATCCAGTCCGGTTGTTTCACAGGATGGAGTATGAACAAGTGAAAAATAAAACATGCAGGCATTCTCCTCCTTATGGTAACAAGACAACTTAGCATGTGAACACCACCACCCTTGGATTCTTTTGTTAATAATGAGGGAAGTGGCCATCCTTGAACACAGGATATAAGAACTTCATCATAGTCACCATATACTCATATATTTCAAAATCATTTAAAGGTAGATCAATAAATTTCAATCAGACAACTCAGTTTTTGATAGAAAAATTAGAGAAATGTAGGAAAGCAAAATTTGGAACAAAGTTACCAGCTAAAGAAATATAAAATAATTTCCTTAATAATAACTAAACACAATTTTGGCCCTGAACTGTCCTTCGCCCTCTAACAACCTTAGTCTTCCTTAATACCGAAGTTTAGGTTTGCTGGGAGAGAGAATTCTGTAATCTTTATAAAGTCAGATCCTTAATTATGAAAGGGTGTGAGAAAAAGTTGTCCTTGTTGACTCTGAAAAATGTTTTCTTCCTTGCTGAGAAGACAAAGCCTGATAAAAAGATGTTTGCCTTGTTTCTCCTTTCTGATCTTGTATAGCAGGCTGGTGCCTGAGAGCATTGGTTGATATTAAGCTTTGGTCGATATTAGAACCAGCTGAGCAAGTTGGTATGTAAAAAACATGGGCTCAAGCCTGCAGGAACCAGGGTCTTGGTCTGCTTTGTCAGTTTTCCAGATGACCTTGATACACACCAGAGTTTGAGCAGTAGAGTTAGAGCTACAGCAGCATCCTGTGTCTCAAGGAAATTCAGACATTGGTTCCCAGATGAGATGCAGAATCAATTCCAGTTGTTACTTATCTTTAGACTTCTTGTTATGTAAAAAGGAAAACTACTTAAGTTATTGTAAGTAATTGTATCTAAAAGCATTCACAGTTGATATCCTGCCAAAGTAAAAAAAGGAATCACAACCAATTATATTCTTGCCAATGCTCATAGAATCAAAATGTTCCAGTTGCTCTGAAGAAATTCAACTTAGGCCCTAAGGCCAAAAAAAACAAAAACAACAACAACAAAAAAAAAACTGCTTCCCTACACCCATATAATGGAGCTACTGCTTGCTGTAGTGAGTAAAACCTTCAGCAATAGTCCTGTAAGAGATAAAAAGAGAACGTTTCATACAATCTTTCAATGGTGTCTCAATGCAAAATATCAAGGCATAGTCTATTAAAATGTGATTCTGGGTAATAAGATGTAAATTGAAGGGGATATGATTTAATTCAAGGATGAAATTTAAGCTATCTGGAGGATCAGGTCTTGCATAATATGAAAAGATAAAAAGCAAATCTAACAATTGGTTGATTTATTGGCTAGAGCTGCTCATAATTTGGTTTGATATTCTTTTCTGAATTTTCATAAAAACAGGATCTTCTGATTTATTCCTAATTACTCAATATTTTCCAAATAGAACATAACAGCTTTATACTTTTCAGTGCTATCAGTGAAGTATAAATTAAGTTCAAATAGCCCGTTCCATTACTTTGGGGTGGCATTTCCAGTTATCTTCTAGTCTCTACTCACCCATTAAAAAAATCTATAAAAAGTGTTTAGACTCTGCAGCCTTTTACAAAGAGCAATGGTTAGCTTAGAAGATCTGGTCAGAACTACTTGTGGACAGTAGTTAGAAATGTGGGGATGGTGGGCCCTGCAATGCAGGAGAGGTAAAGGAAGATGGGCCACCCATACTTCCAAGGTTCTAATCTGGATCTGGCTATTTGGTATCAGTGAGTAGCAAAATTACTGCTTTTTTGGAGTAATAGAAATTACTGCTAGATGTTTACTTGACTTCCTTATAATTCAAAATGAACCCACAGTACTAAGAATCAGTATCTCCTTCTGCCTAGGCTGGAGATGCTTAAACACTAGGTGCATTTCTGTGACATTCGTGGCAATGGCCACATTCATTGAACTTTTTCTGGACTGGTACCCATATTTTCCTCCTTTAGTCCTGTCTTTGTGAAAGGATTACTTTGTCTTTTTGTAAAATAATTGCTCCACTTGTTATCTTGATGCCTTTCATCCTTCTGTCCTCTGGGATTTCATTCCATCAATCAACCTTGTTCTTTCATCTTCAATCCTTGTTTCTTTCCTTCTGATTGCAAATATGTTTCTATAGTCCCTAACCTAAAACAAATCCCTCCCTTGATCCTGTGTCTGCATTAGACTACTGTCTAATCTCTTCACTTTAATAGGGACTTCTAAAAATAATAGGCTCTCCTCAAAGGCTTCACTTTAATAACACCCCCGCCCTCCTTTTCAGTTTACTTCCTAATGCTTTGAAAATAGGATCTTCACCTAACACTCTACTAGATCTTGTATTTTTAGAGTGACTTCAATAAACTAATTATCCAAGTCAATTGCTTTTTTGCATTTTTATCTTGCTCCCTGCCTCATCTGACATTGCTGATCACTCTGCTTGTGAAATTTTCTTCATCTTTTTTGGCAATGGCAAGACCTGCTTTTCTGGTTCTTACTGTAACTTCTACTTTCCTGACAAATTTTAACAATTTTCTTCTTAAGGAAATGTATTGCTCCCTGCCTTCTCAGACATTCATAGACACACAAACACATGTTTATATACACAGATGTACAAAAGCTGCCATAGAAGCATCATCTGCTCTCACTTAGCTGAAAATGACTTGCACCTCCAAGCAGAAGGAGGTTAACTTAGGGGAGTAGGGAGTGAGGTGGTGATGGAACTTAGCTCCTCTTAGAAGATAGGTAACTTCAGTATCCCATTTCAATTCCTGGTTCCTTGTCATAATATTAACCATAATTTTTACATAAATTACACCCATATTTAGCCCTAATTTTTCTATACTGTTTCAGACCAAATTATTTAAGCACCTATTAATGACCTTCCTAACAACCCCTTGAATATGTGCTTCATATCCAAAGCTAAACATGTTTTCTTTATCCACAACACCCAGCACTTGGCATAGTGCCTTGTTTAAGAGTAAAATAAATGATGTGTTAATATATATATTAGGATGTTTAAACAATTGCATGCCATTTTAATAAATCTTTTTAAGGCATATGTGTGAGGGGAAAATGTGACCAATGAAATTTTTAAACTCATAAGGAGATTTTATCACTGAGGTAAATTGAGTGACAAGAACTTTAGGAATTTCTGATTCTTTCCATTGTTTCTCAAATGCATACTGCTTAGACACCTTAACAGCTTAATTGTCCTTTTCTGTTCAAACTCTTTTGTTGATATTCTTTTTTCAATTATGATCCTGGAGTTGTTAAAATGAATTCAGGACACTCATGCAGCTATGTAAGTTTTGTAGACACAGCTAAACTCATAGTCACTTTGACATGTTATGGGACTGCTTGCTTCATTTTCAGGTACTAACTAGAGCAACATGACCCTTATTGTGCATGTGTCTATGGATGAAAGAGAAAGTGTACAATGAGAAATGGAATTTACTCCTTGTAGTAAACTGTCTCACAGTATTTTCCTGTCATTAAATACAGCAGTATTTGAAATGGATCCATTGTTTTGTGAAAACATATTTGGGAGTAGAAATAGATTTTTAGTTTTAGCTGCATGGAGGCTCACTACGATGTGATGATTAGACAGCAGATGGACAAACACATAAACACTAAATAAGAAATATGTGCCAAGTTCATGTCCCTGGATTTATTCATGAGCCTATGAAAACTTGAAGACATGTGCAGATATGCATATTTATGAAGCTGAAACAATAGTATATTATTATTTCCTAACCTAAAGGCCTCTTGATTTTATGTGTGCATAAAATGACTATAATTTTGAGATGCAACATTTTCACCTGCATCTGTTCTCTAATATAATGGGTGATGGAATCATCTAAAGTCATAAAGTTAACAGTTGAATTCAAGACCTAATCTGATTATTGGATGTTACTCAGTTCTTTGCTATAGGCTTTATTAAAGAGTTTAATGACATTGAGTGCTCTATTAATGCTCACTAAATATAACCAAAGCCAGTACTAGTCATATAAGGTTTATGCAAACCATAGGTTTATACAAACTACAGGTTTATGCAGCAAAAATTGAGTCTTGTTATTGTATTGTTACTAGGTAGGATGTGAGAAAAGTGGAAATGATTTCTCATACTGGATGTGCGCCACAAACTGAGAACAATTAGCATTTTGGGGTACTCCTTTAGCAGCAGTTCACAAAAATATTAATTCATTTTAGCATGTGAATAACTCATCAAAATTGGTTATACTATTATTCCCACTGTACAAACGTGCAAACCCAATTACAGAGCAATCCCACTGCTAGTCAATAGAGGAGACAGATTTCAAATTGAGCCAAAAATTCCTCAGGCTTAATTATGTGGGTGATAGATCTTTAAATTTATTTCAATATTTCTATGGTTAAATTTGTTAGAAACCATTAAATTCTGCCTCCGCAGAAGTTGGGCTGCTTCTATCCCTCAGTTTTGTTGGCCACAACAGCACCATAATTGTATGTGTGGCTAGTGAGATCACTTCAGAGCCTGTTACACGACATCTACATGTATTACTTATTCCTGGAGGTACAGGGCGCATATCAGTGGTTGACAAAGTCTACATGTAGGAAATAGGGTTCACTACAAATAAGCAGGGGAGTGCCTGAGGGTGATAAAATTGTCCTATAAGGGACTCACACAGCTGTGTGTTCTATATGTAGAACTGAACATTAAGAATAATGAATTTTGTGGTATGTGTATTTTAATTTAATTTAATTTATTTTTTAAAGATTTATTTTATTTATGCATACAAGACTTGGGGTACAGACCAGAGGTGGTGCGGTGGGGGGGGCAGTGAGAGGATTCACCAGAGACAGTGGGGAGCAGAACAGGCAGATCAACTGAAACACACTGCTGAGGGGCGCAGTGGGTATAGCAGGACAGGTCTGCTGCACCATGTGGGTCCCCTCCCTGGCCGGCAGCAGGGATTGAACTTGTGCTGCAGTGACTGCGGTTTACTTCATAGTGCGTTGCTTAACCCACTGCGTCACCAGGGAGGTCCCCATGTATTTTAATTTTTAAAACGCAGAAACAAATGCAACATAAATTGTGATGTCCATTTTTTATTTTGCTTATTAGTCAGAAAGGAAATATGATATCCAATATTAACCCACTTCTTTTATCAACACCGCTACTCTTAATTTTTCTCCTCCTTTCAGTTACTTCTCTTAATGCTTTCTCTTACAGTTAACAAATCCACTGAAAATTATGGACACATACCAATAAAGGTCTCACTTCCTCCCCATGTATCCCAGGTCACAACTTAACTTCATTTTACTTGTTTGAAATTATTAGTTCAATCTTTAAATTCCATTGTAAGAAGATAAAGGTTTTTCTTTAAAATTAAAATCATTTTATTCATTTTGGAAAGCATGTTGAGCAATGATTTTTCTGTCATGACTGCACAATGGAACTGGGCAGAGAACATTTTTAAAGATTTATTTTATTTATTTATGCATACAAGAGTTGGGGTACAGGCCAGAGGCGTGGGGAGGAAGGTGAGAGGATTCACCAGAGACAGAGTGGGGAGCAGAACAGGCAGATTGACTGCTGAGGGGAGCAGCGGGTGAGGCAGGAGAGGTCTGCTGTGCCATGTGGGTTAGCTCCCTGGGCAGGGGTGTGTATGTACGGGGGTGGGGGTCAAACTCATGCTGCTGTGACTGGTCACAGCTTGATAGCACTAAGATCTCTGCATCACTAGGGAGGCCCTGGGCAGAAGACTTTATGAATATGATTGAATTGAAGCTCCTACCTACAGGGATTCAGACGCTTTGTTGCGTGAGGACTGGGGGTTCAGTCTTCCCAGAGTGTTCTAGCGTGTAGCCAAAGCCAGAGTTGCAAATTGAAGTTTTCAGGATGAAGTTTCTTTTCTGACAAAACTTACCCTTTTATAGCTCTTCTTAAGGAAGGAAATGCTTACTTTCAGTAAATAAAGTGTGTATATATACAGAAAGTGTTCCGCTGTGGTTTCCTCACCCTCATGAAGGCGTAGAGATGAGACGGTGTTAGAGACTAATGGTGATTCACCACATTTCCTTTTCAGGTGATAATCCTAACCGCACCTCTTCTTGGCACCCAGGATGGTCAGTAGAGATGACAGGAATGGAAGCAGGAGAACTGGATCATCATTGAGTTTTTCAAATTACGCTTGATTATCTACTCCATCTGTGTTTAAGAAGTAACATTATGCTAAATGAGGACAATTGCAAATTCTGTCATAAAAGAGAAAACAGAATCAATTCACAGGTGGGAAATGAAATGAAATGTCAACAGCCAAAACAACTTAGATTTGCAAGATTAGGAAAAAGAAACCTGATTGCCTTTTGTTTAGGAAGGTTATTTATTGTGTTGTCCACACCAGAAACGTGACTGCCTTTCACTGACCAAATTCCATGTGCGCCCCAGATCAAAACAGAGGAAGATGCTTCTGAGGCAGAGCAACTGGCAAGACTTTTCTGTATCCTTCCCAAGTTTATTGATTCTGTGACTCTCCTAGAAATGATAAGATTCTGTGCTGGATATCAAGAGCTGTGTGATGCTCCTCAACTCAGCTTCCTGGGTAAATTCAATTAGACCATTCTTACCAGTATTCTCTCTGTCTCTCTCTCTCTGTCTCTCTCTCTCTCTATCTCTATCTACCTACCTACCTACCTACCTTTTTATTAATTCATGGCAAGCAGAATATTCTAAATGAGTTAAAGTACTGTTTAATAATAGGGAGTTCTATTAGTACATTATCACCTAATTTATAGCCTCTTAATTAACAGAGGTCTGATAAGGGATATATTATAGGACTGTATGATCTTCCTGTCTCCTTGCCTCATTCTCTTCCTCCCAACACTGGGGATATTTGCCTTGGATCATTGATTCTATCAGACAAGGCTTAAGGATCTTGGAGTCACTGTACAATCAGATATGTAGTTCTACCATACCCTTGAACTCTGGCCTTTTCTTCCCCATTCCATCACCCTTGTCTTCATATTTTGAATTTCAACCCAACGTCTTTAGAATGTTAATGGTATCTTACTCTCTTCAAGTTCTCCTGGGTTCTCAAGTCAGGGCACTAGAAAAGCATGACCTGGTTTGTCATATGACTAGAGCTTCCCAGGATTCCCAGCTATGCCTTCCTTGACCCTAGACTGAGAGAATACGACTCCCTATCTTAACTCCTAAACACTAAGAACAGTCACAGCTCATTGAGATTTTCTTTGAGGCATTGTCTATGCTAAGCACTTTGGGTGAAATATATTGTCAGTATTACTTTATGTCTCAGGAAATTGAGGCTTAGAGATCAGTGTTTGCATATGGCAATGGTTTGTTTAGATGTATATAACTCAGTGGAGTCCAAGAGTTTGATGATATTTCTAACTCAAACTAACGCAATGCAAAATAAACCATAAAATATAAAATTTATATTCATCTATCAAAGTGAAGTTAGTGTTTCTACTCATGACACAAAATTATTACTCAGAATTAAAGAAGCTTTTGAGTTATTAGATGATAAAGATCCAACTTCTTTGAGTTATTACTACATAGAAATAGTAAAATAAATCTCAAAAACTCCTAGCACTAACTTAATATTAAAAAAATATTTTCATGGAGAAATTTAAAGTCATTTAATTATTTTTTATTTAAAGTGTCTTTCATTTTGACTAAATTACAATTGTATTTAGGACCAATGAATTAGCCTTAGTGGTTTCTATGTTCCCATTGTCCATTTAGTTATTCATTTATTTAGCATGTATTTATGGAGTGGCCATAGTATGTCATGAACTGACCCGTATTTCTTGGACCTTTAATAACATATTAGCAGTATGTGTGCTCAGAACTATAGATGCAGTTCTATAGTGTGGGGAGACAATTCTCCACAGGTCTCTCACATTTCTGGGGAAAGGTACTTACAACCTTTCCTTCTAGAATATCTTTTCAAGGATGTTTGTAAAACAAACTACTGAAAATAACTGTCTTTCTCTGAGTGTCTCTCTCAGGGCCAAAGGGTGGAGAATGTTTGCCGACAGCCTATTTAAAATACTGCATGTTTTCAGTTCAGATTCATCACCTGAGACAAAAAAAAAAAAAATAGTACGAGCGGCACCCACCTGTGCTGCCATGTACTTCCCTCTCTTGGGACTAGGAGGCAAAGGGAACTAATGTGAATTCAAAACCTATATGGTCTGCTGGGCTGTGCTTAGTGACAGCCTTTGTCTCTGATGTAAGAGTCTCGTGTCTTCTGCTATCTTCCAGGAAACTGTGGCATTCTAACTTTTTAGCTGCAATTAGGGTAAAATTTCAGACCTTTCACAATTCTTGACAGTCTGCAACTTCCAAAGAGAGACTCATACAGGATCTTTTTATAGTTGCTCTCAAAACAGCAACTTTTTATCTCCCAGGAGAAAATTAAAGCAGGAATATGTATTAATAAGAAAAAGGTATTAGCATGAGGAGAAAAAACAAACTATTGAGCACAGACCTAAAACCATGTTTTAAATGCCTTGTAAATATGATAGCTAGCTAGCTAGCTAGATAGATAGATAGCTAGATAGATAGAGAGATAGAGAGAGAGATAGAGAGGGGGATAGATAGATAACAGAGAAAAGGAAACAATGGCTGAGAGAACGAATAGAATGAAAACATTGCATATTTGGGGGTATGAATGCATCTATATGTGTGTGGATTTTCATGGTGTGTATAGAAACTGATCTCTACATTAATAATATAAGCTAAGGACATATGCTCCTATGTCTACATTTTGTGTTTCAAATTTTGTAGTTCAGAATTTGTATTTTCAAAGGAGTGTTTTTCAGGCAAAAGATCCCGAGTCCTCCCTCGATGAGGTGAGTTGAGGATGAAATGGCTTAGTTTTCTCTTTATTTTTCCCTTCAGTCTCTATCTTTGTTGAACCTTTAGGAGAAATGGTGCTGTATGAAAATTAGATCTAAAATTGGCTCATTCATTTCAATTTTATTGCTTGTTCCCTAAAAGAAAAATGGAAGAGCAATAAATGATCTCTCGCCTCAGCATTATCAATTTGTATTCACAGTGCTTTATATCTCCCATTCAGACATAGCTGTGTCCTGACCTTCTTTTTAATTTAGTTCCAACATATTTTTAGCATTTTATCTCATGATCTGTCTCACAAACTTCTGGAGCATTCCACAGCTTTCTGAGGGTACATTTCATGAAGATCTTGACTTCTTAGCTCAGTTTTTACGTGGGCACCTAAACACAATGAAAATTTTTTTTTCCCCCCAGAGGTCTTAGCCTATAGCAAATTTACCTGGAAAATGTTATCAGCACTAATCTGGGCAAACACATTAATAAATTGAGGCAAAATAAAGGTTTTATCTAATCTCTGGAAGCCATTTTAGCAGCATGCACTAAATAAGAAAATCCTCATCTCCACTAAAATTTGACTGCATGGAAGATACTTGACCTCATTAGAGAAGTACTTTGCAGCTAGAGCTGCAGAGACTGGCTTCCCTAGACAAAGCCCCCACTGTTGCAGAAATTACTCTGGCCCATAACCCAGGCTATGGGAGGATAACCCAGGTGGTACTCAAGGATTTCTGGAGACCTGGTGCTTTATTCATATGCATATGGACCCACACACAGGGACCTGTCTCTGGAAATCTGGGCCCTGAGAACAAAGGCTGGGAACTCCTTTTATACTTTACTATCTCTACATCACATACAAACCATATGTTTGAAGGCTAGTTCCCAGAGGAAAGGGGGAGTTTTGCAGGGAGGTAATTTTCCAAGGACACAGACCAGCCTGACCTGTTATCCGCAGCTCTGTTTAGGAGTGCTGAGACTGGGCCATGAATCTGACCTGTTAACTCACCTGCATTGGTATGTTCATTGCACTTAGGCGAAACTCTATGACTGGGGAGGCCTCTCCAGTCCGTTGTCCGGCAATATTTCTCCTACACCACAAGACCTCCAAAATCTTAATTCATGCTCACTTGCATTTCTGGAATAGCTCCTTCCAGGTGCCTTTATTTGTTTCCTATTAACACTGATCTTGCAACCAGTAAGAAAGCTGGAAATAAGTTTATCATCAAGGTGGTAGGATTCACCAGGAGAGTTCATCACTTCCCTTTTCACTCTCTGTGCTTTGGGAACACCAAACAATTTGCATTTGTTGTTATACCACCTTTTCCTTATTCAACTATACCTATATATATTTTTATTCAAGTAAACAATTTTTTCTACCTTGCTTATATTTCAAATGGGTACTTAATCTCATTCCTAAAATAGAATCTCTTCCAAAAAGTTTTTTCAGTCCCACTTTTGTCCTCATACATTTCATGTAACTTTGAGTCTAGTTCCATTTTTCCAGAAGAATAGTTGTATAAAAATGATTGAAAAGAAGAACTATTTTTGCTGACATGTCCAATCAGAAATGAAGTTCAAATTGTGTGTGCAAGCCCTTTGGGTGGGGGTCTTAATACCCCTGCAGACCTATCTTTCTTCAAGAGTCTATTATTTCTGCTCCTTAGAGTTGTCAGCTTTGGAAACAAACCAGAGTGTCCTTCCCAGGCTTCTTTATGGTCTAACCCAACATTGTATCTCCCCTTAGGAAGTTCCAGTTCTCTCTTCCCTTTCCTTGCTTTAACTATTGTTTCCTACTTTAGAATCTCTGCTTATTTCCCCAACTTCTCTGGCTTCATTTCTGTTCTCAGCACATTTGTAGAGCAGTTATATCCAAAGGTCCCTGGTTTTCCTAAACGATGAAGTCTATCCTTGCTCCATTTACATTCATCTAATTTGAATCTCTTCTCAACTCAGTAGTGTAATTTTCACTAAATAATTGACATAAGTAAAAGATACAACTCTTCATACAGAAGTTTGCCACCTCCTGGAGCTTCTCTTTGATCATGTGTCTCCAAATTTGTCGACTTCTAGGAATTTGACATTATAATTTTAGGTAGCAGAACACACATTTGACTCCTTCTTACTCTTAGGCCACCAAAATGTTCCCTTTAGTTAGCCAGCGAACACAGTGATATCTACTCTGTGTTAGATCAGTTTCTATGCACCAGGAATATAAAAATTCTTTAGTAATGGTTCCTGTTTTGAGTTTTACTACCTCTCAGAAATATTAACAGGTACTTCTTTTGTCGCTCATAATCGATTATCAAAATTCAAGCTCTGAAATCAAATGCATTTCATCTTTTTGAAAACCTTCTCAGCTCTACATTGTACCTTTCACTGGGTAATTGACATAAGTAAAATATAAAGCACTCCATGGCTAAACCTGAAAGATCTGGATAGAAGTATAATAAAGCTTTTGTCATAGATTTTAATACTGTAAGCTATCTAAGGAATAGTTATCTTAAAGTCGAAATGAAAGTGCCCCAAATCAACGTTGAGAAAGTTGCATGGCTTCAGAAAAGCCACTTATCCTTTTGATTTTCAGTGCCTTGCTCTGTTAAATGATGGGTGGGTGTAAATGCTCTCTGAGTTCTGAAATCTAAAATTCAATTATTCTAAATGTAAAGGCAGGTAGGAAATATTACTCTAAACACATTTCTTACAGAAAAATTCAAGGAAATGTAAAAAATTAGTCAACAGACACAATAAGATTCTTTGGCTGGTGAGGTCAGGAGTTGCGCTAAAATTCCCTGTGATGAGTAGACCAGGAGGATGGCCCAGACGGTCCCCAGGGATGGGAAACATTCTGTTCTCAATTTGCTTTATGTCTCAATCTCCTCTCTCTGCAAGGTCAGACTCAGTGCCTCAAACCATCATGGGTCTGCTGTAGTTTTGCTCCTGTATCAAGTGATGATGCTTACAAATTTATTAGCAAAATTTGGCTGGAAAAAAACCTGTTATTAGATATGCATGACTATCAGGTCTGGTAATCATTTCAAGACAGAGTGGAACCCATTTAACAATTATGTGCTTGTAATGAAAATGGATCTTTTCTGTTCCCTGTAGGAATCTGTCATTCCCAATACTATAGTCTGCAGAGAAGCAAAAAATGAATTGCATATTATAAAATCATAGTACTTGTATTAATGATAACGACACTGTCGCCTTTCCCAGGAAAAATAAAATAAGATAAACAGCAGACATATGTCTTCATGATTTTAAATATATGTGGACTTATAGGAAAAAAATTAACACATAAAATTTATTTTCAGATAAAATTAACTTTCAGGTAAAATTGTCTTAGGTATAAATTCCCACTATTCCATTAATTGAATCATACTTTAGATATTGTTTCTGAGGAAAAAATGTAATCCCCCCCCCAAATAACCCACTTTTGTTTCTACCATAGTTTTTGTTTGGATACATTTTTAAAACAAGCTCAGTCTTTGGTATTGCGCCTGCAGACCATGAAGCTGGTATTTAGCTTATTTCTTACTTTGTAATGGAGAATTTCATGACTCTGATATGAATCCTACTCTCTGCTGACTTAAGGGACATAAAGTCAATGACACATCCCCAGTTTTCTGTTTTCATTAACAACATGAGGGTTTCTAAATCAATAAATTCACCTTCATTAGACCTTGACCAAATGTGAAATTACATAGCAAATTACGCACAGACATGTAGATGCTATTATAAAACAATGCCACAGGTAAAGACGTACACTCATTTTTACACTCCATGTTGTATTTGAAACATATACAATTCCTCACTAGAGAGACAGATTTCACTCAGAGTGTCCCCAAACCCCAGGTCTCCCAGAGGACATTTCTGGTGACTTCATTAGAAATGTACATATTGACACTATATGTATTTATAAATGTGTAAGCACACTCTGCTATTATTTAGGACTCTCAGGGCCAGCTCAGAGTACTTTAAAGTATCTGGAGTTTTTGCACAGACTCTATACTTATGGGGAAATAAAACCTAATTTTCTTTAATGTTCTACACATCAAATTAAAGAATATGTTGGCTAGAAACAAATCATTTTATTTTCATTTTAGTATTCCAATTTAAAAAATAGTATCCAGCCATAGTTTTTAGGTATCTAAAACTGTGCTATAGTAAATTAAGCTAAAAGGGTGATATAAATATTTTTGAGTGTGTAGATTAAATGAATTGTGTGTTCAAATGTTATACATTATGAAAAAAACACAATCTAAGAGTCACTATGTTATCTTAAAATTTTGTTATTTGGGATTTTTTAAGCTATCATTTCTTACCTCAAATTTTACCTCCTCATAAATATTCTACTGGACATTGCTGAGCACTCTTACAACTCATTTTGTGGATTGAGGACATAAGTATTAACAAATTAGCTGCAACAGAATTTAGCCTTTTATAAAATGTTATTTATGCTCTTCAGAGCTGGCTGAGTCAGAGCGTATCAAATGACAGAGATGAACTAGATTGTAATGTTCAGATTAAGGGAGAGATGTTTATGAATATGCTGTGTATGTTTGAAGTCATTGGCTTCTGAGAAATACACTTTTCACTTCTACCCACCTCCCCCATTTAAATTGGGGGTAAAATAATGGCACAGCATGTCATTCATAAGTCAACCAAAATGGAGACTCATTGGAGCTTACTGATTGATACCTTATTAGTGTTGACAGAGTATTAAAGCAGAAATTGTATCTTGCTGTTTCAAGTACATCACTGATTTATCTTCAAGCACAGCAGTTGGGATCTACCTGAAGGAACAGTCCATCTTTCTCCATTAGAGAGGACAATGGGGCAATGGGGAAGGAGGGTGGTATTTGCAAGATTTTGATTAGATGGCCCTGTTCAAGGAAATTCTCTTATTAATCTTCATCCTCTTATGATCTCAGAGATGCATTATATTTTCCCCTTCACAATAAGTTTCATAAATTTAAAACAAAAATGAATCACTGAAAATAAACAGAAGTGTTATCATCTGAGTTTACTTATTTGACTGAAAAAATTATTTAAATGGAGAATCCAGGATCCCCATATTAATGTAGGTTATATCTAAATTATGTAGTCTCTAAATGGAGAAAATTGAACAAATAAAGAGTATTATTATTATTAAACTTAAAAAATAGAATTGTAAGTAGCTGAAGCATTAGATTAAAAAAAGAAACCAAAAATGGCAGTTTAAATATATAAAGTTAAAGTAGATATATAAGAATTATTGTAACCCATATTCCTCATTCCATATATTTTATGAAAAGTGTTTAGGTACTCATGCTAAATTTTGCATTATAAAATTTTTATTATCATTAAATAAGTTAATCTTTATAATTTTGTTTCCATTTTTTTCCACAATATTTTGATGATATTTTCCAATTGCCCATTTTTATATAATTTCAAATATGTCAGTAATATACCCAAGTTAAATTTCTGCTGAAAGGTAATCCTACCAATTTTATAAGCCCACAGGGGGCTTCTAAATATTAATTATATAAAAATGTAACCAATACAAATTCAACATAATGCTGAAATGATATGTTTTTAAACAGTTTTAATCATTTTAATCCATTTTTTTCTTGTGCTTAAATGTCTGACATACATGGGCATTACATTAATTTTTGTATTTTGAGAAGCACTGCTTGATGTGTGATTATTTTCCACTAATGATTTCTTCATAACCTACTTGTATTTAAGTCATTCTCCATTAAGGTAGTGAACAATAAGAACATTGTTCTTTTCCACTTTCAAAGGAGGCATCTACATATAAATATCTCATATACAGTCTTGCTCCATGTGGGTACAGCATGATTCACACTTCTCTCAGTCATGGCCTCCACATTTGTTCTAATTATCAGAGTGTGAACAGCAGAGAGAGCTCAGGCCTGGAAAAAAAAATGAACTTTATTATGCATTTTCTGTCTTTTTTATCATAGGACTTGGACTTGTTATTCATTGGCAGAATATCTATCCTTCTGGAGAAACAAGAGACTTCAGATCACATCCAACTTGGATAAATTAAATATAAATTAAAGTGTAATCAATAAATATAGTTTTTTAATGAGCCTCGTACTTAAGGGATTTTCAGCCCAATTATACTTGGTGTGTAGCTGTGTCCTTTAGGTTCTCTTTTAAGTGAGAAAAGGTACAAAATTATAAAAGAAATTTAGAGTAATTGAGTTCCTAGGCAGGGGGTAATTTCTCTGACTGAGAGCAATATTAAGGTGCTTAAGCCCAAGGAAAGAGTTGAAAAACACCACAAAGAGAGACTATTGTGGGCTTTCATTCAAATACCCTACAGATCAGCTCAGTAGCTACCCAGCCATTCTTCCATGGGCCTGAGCAGTATCTTAACCCTTAATGACTGAAGTTTACTTTGCACTCTAATTAAGTGATTTTCCCCCATGGGCATCTCTCCAGTTGGACAATGAAGGGTAGTAGAAAATAGAATTGTGTCTTTTTCAAATAATTTCTTGTGTCTACTTTGCAATTCAAGCGGCAATGGAAATTAATTCCTGTGTCAGGGGTTTCCATGAGGCTCGGAGTGACGTAGGACAAAATGTCTGCCCAAAGCAGTTTCCTTGGAAACTGCAGGATTAAGGTAAAATTGGAATGTTGTATCTGCTTTGTTGTACTTATGCCTGATCTGTAGACTATACTCAATTTCTTCTGTGGGAGCTGAAAGCTGAGAGGCCTTGGACCTTTCTGAATAATGTAAAAGATTATGGGGAAATTTGGCTCCTGTGACTTTTACATTTGCCTGAGTTGGGTAGGACCCAAAAGGAGCTCTTTGAGTAGCTTCTGGGGCTCAGGACATGATGCTGTGCTTGCTGCCATCTTATTCTTCCATAAAGCTAAGGAAACTGGGGCCTCCCTGGTGGCGCAACGGGTTGAGCGCCACACTGTGGGGCTTCTGCAGCTACTGAAGCATGAGTTTGATCCCTGGCCAGGGAGGGCACCCACATGGCACAGCAGACCTCTCCTGCCTTGCCTACTGCTGCCCTCCACAGTGTACTTCAGTCAATCTGCTTGTTCTGCTCCCCAGTCTATCTCTGATGAATCCTCTCACTCCCTGCGCCTCTGGCCTGTACTCCAGCTCTTGTATACATAAATAATGTTTTTTTAAAAAAGCTAAGGAAACTCAGTATTCTGGCTTATTTGTACTTTGTGAGTCTCATTGCCAATTTGGACCTCACCTTACAACAACATTGGTGCAAAATCATACTAGACTTTTTTCCTATCTTCATCACTGCTTCCACTCTGCTCTTCAATCCCACAGATGTGGGAATACCAATATGTAACAAAATGGAAAGCAACTCAATGAATATTTATTGAGTGCCTGCTATTTAGAAAGAGGAATGGGGTTTCAGCAAAATCTCTAGAGAAAGCTATTTCTCTTCATAAAAAAAAAAAAATGCACTCACAGCTGCATTCTCATAGACGTACACACAGCCTGCATACCACCTTCTGCATCCAGGCATAGTAACATATGGGAGAAGTCATCTATTACTACAGGCTGTGGCAATCACTGAGGAAATTTACTGCAGAAAATTAGCCAACAGTATTTTAGTAGGAGGTCCAGAAATTATCTATCAAAGATTCAGAGACTTGAGGCAATATTTCACCTCATTTACTCAAATGCTCTGAGAAAATAAAGTGATAATAAAGTACCTGGCAACCCCCATTCTGTGCATTTTGACAAGTTCACAGCTAATTGATAGTTGGGATCTCGCTCACACTTACAAAGAAAATGATTTTAGTTGACATTTCATGGAGGGGCATATGTTTTATTTCTATTTATTTTTGGTAAACTGAAATCAGATTCTGTAACTTCTGAGAAGGAAATGGAGATATGGTGATTTGACTCCATCCTGTGGCCTTTAAAGTATGCATCAAAGTAGCCATTCAATTAACAACAGTATCAATAAGTAATTGGTTAAGCATTTGTACAACATATATATCAATATTATACCACTTAAACAAGTCGATCAAACTGGTTGCGAGGAGGATGTTATACAAATTAGAACACAAGCAAATTCCCATACTGTGTTCTTCAAGCTTGGTCACTTTTAATTAATCCCCCATCACTCCCTTAACCCTTATCTTTTTAGCAAGTGAGACAGCGCATTAGAGATGGGTTTGCAAAGATTCCCTATTTGGGACCTGCTTTGTATGGCCTCATAAAGCAATGATCTGGACAACACAAATTCATCAGCACAAGTAACCAAATAATTGCTGGGTTCACCAAGTATTTATGGATGATCCACTGTTATCCATTATGCTGCCACATATAAAAACTCTAAAAAAGAACCAGACTCAGCCTCCAGAAATTCAAATCTACTGAAGAAAGACAGATGGCTAAAGAGTCAACGTCAGTAAAATGTTGTAAGGGAAACAATAAAAGTGTGGATAGGATATTTGGTAGTTCCTAAAATATACACTAAGGCAGCCTACTCAGACCAATTTTCCTAAATGAGGTGAATGAACAATAACATGACTGAACTGTGGAGTATTAGAGGAGACAGTGAATTTGGAGCTTTTTTGGTTTTAGTACATGAGTCTCCATGTCAAACTAGGAGAGAACAGTCATGTACTTTCAGAAAGTTTATAATGAATGGGATGCAAAACCAGTTGTGAACTGAGGACCAGAAGCTGAAAACCACAGATTTAGGATGTGGTTTGATGGAAAACCTTGGAACCAAAGGAGAAAACTATGTCTTGCCAGAGGTATTATTTTAGTTAAAATTCATTGAGATCCTATTGCACACAAGGTGTTTTAAAGTTTGAATTAAAATATGGGGTAAAATCTATCTTGTCCATGGACAGGGAGAGGAAAAATTTGTCTGATGTTTTCAAGGAAGTTATTGTGGATGAGAATATGGGAAGTGAGGCAAAGGGAAAGGAAGTTGAGACCAGGAAAGTTCATCAGGTTACTCAAGGTCTGCCAAGGAGAAAGTGAAAGAGGAGGGAATATGAACTGATGTCAAACTGCACCTTGGAGACACGTCCTCCAGTCACACTTTATTGGGTAGGGCAGCTTCCACTCCATTGCACAAAATGTAACACAAACACCTGGAGCCCAAAGAGAGCCGCCTACACCTTCTTGACCCAGTCTAGGCCTGTGAATCACCAATTGATTTTTTTCTGCATCATCAATTACCTCCTCATGTTTTAGGTCCATGTCTCTAAAGAGTTTCCATTCCATTTACTATTTATTCTAATAAGAAATTTTTACTTAGCTTCTTGCAAAAAGGCAAACACTTTAACATCGTGAAACACATTGCATTTTCCTTGTAAATGTTTTGTAATAAATGAGAAACTGTAACAGTTAGTTCAATATTACCCAAGCAGGATGAATTCTTTGAGCAATTACCTTGTTTCCATGGCAATGGCATATCAGCCTATCCTTCAGTGTGTTGCTGGGAAGCCACCAAATTGGGTCTGTTCAGTAGAGCTAAGGAAAACTTCCTCAATTTGGCGAGGAGAGGTAGTGGGCTTGTAAATTTGATACTAACTGGGTTAACAAACAAAACTGCTATTTATATCATTTATTAAGTGGTTCTATTTAAGCAGTTCAAAATAATCCATACTGGAAAAACTGCTCTGTTGGAAAACAAACAAAAAAGAAAATCTGTAGGAAAACCAAAGACGAAATGTGAGAAATGACAACTAGACTTTGTAGCATCTTTGTCCACATCTAGTCCCTTAGCAAGAGGCCTCTGAAGATTCCAGTACATTCTGTGAAGAAGGGAATCTGTTCTCTGGTAGACACTGACCTTAAGGTATCTGTTGAGACTGCATACACCAACCAGAATCTGCCTGAATGCTGGTCTTACCCACATATTTTTTAGCAAATCTTGTGAAAAAAGGCCATGGAGAGTGCCTTAGACACTCACGAGAAACCACACTGTTAGTTTAGCTGTTACACTCTGAGGAACTTCGAGAAAAAAATAAATTAGAAAAAATTGTGTGATCGCAAATGTGAAAACAGGAAGCTCCCTCGCCACCAAACTACCTTTCCTGCAGCTGCTTTTCTTTTAAGGGGTTTTAAGCAGAGATTTGAAATTGGAAATTAACTTTAAACTGTAGTTCTTCGGGGGGAAAATGGGCATTGTAACAATGTTGTGTGCCTGCTCTCACACTTGATTACAGGCTTTGGTGGCTGGCTCTCAAACAGTTTCAGAGTAGGGTGTGATTCAGAGATGTTTTCTTGGTGCGGATTTCTAGAGTGGGAGGTGGGAAGAGAGAACATGTTGGACAATGTGTGGGGAGGATAGTGTGAACTTTAACCTAATGTGCCGACATTTGATTAATAAGTTGTGTAATTACATCTAATTACAGGCATCTCTTGGAATTTGGACCACAGAGTTGAAGTTAAGTTTCAATACCTGGGAGAAATACTCTCACTAATATAATAAATGTCTTGCTTCTACTTAGAGGGATAAGCTTATTAATTGAGAATGTCTAAATCAAATAATTATACAGCTGAGAAATTTGCTTATTGAAAGGAAAAAAATACTCATCTGGAAGAGAGTAAGGGCACAAAAGTGGAGCATGAAAATATTCAAGGGATTATTCCATTTTATGTTACTCTGGTTTCAAATGTTTACCTTTAAAAAAGTCCAAAAAAATTAAAGATAGAAAAACAGGAAAGTGAAATGATAGACAGGCTTTAAATGTTATCTTAAGCATCAAATTTTGAAATAACAACTGTAACATAATAGGATCCTTACAACTTCTTCTGACCTCTTTATTACATAGGGACTTGGGAGAAGATTGTTTGCATTTCTTAAGATTATATATTTGCATTGTCCTATCAAAATTCCTCAAGATTCTCAGCAAAAGTACCTATATAACAGTAATGTTCTTTTATTTAAGTGTGAAATATAATTGGTGTGCACAGAGGAGGAACTAGTGTTCAAAATTCCATAAATATTATTTTTTTCTATCTAAAGAATACATTTTAATATGTTTGACAATTGAAAATATTATTAAATCAATAGTATAAGATTTGAATGCATAGTATGAAAAACAAATATAAATCAGGCAATTTATGTTAGTCTATATCCATAATATTTAACCTAGATAAATGCAATGTAAGAGACCTATACCTGAACTTGCCATGTTAAAAGCATATACAGATGTGTCTGGAAGAAACAGCAGATCATGCAATCTGTCCAAAATTATGTTCTCATTCAAGATATTTTACCATTATCATGCTTAAGATATTACAACAGTAAACACTGAATGTGTGTTGAAGTAATTAATAATTAATATGGAATCCAAATAATCAGTTTGTTCTAATTTACTGCCAAATTCAGCACATACATAGTTAGGCATTATAGTCATAATTACAAGTATCTCAAAATGATCCAGCCTTGTATAAAGAACCCTTTCTCTCTGCATTACTCTTTCTGGACAGGCATTACTTTTTATACCCCTGCAACTCTCTCTTGAAGGTTTTTTTCCCTGAAGTCATGGAACCTGTTTTTGTTTTCCTTTTTATTATCAGTAATATCCATGACATCTCCAGCCAAGATTTCCTTTGTTTTACTAGATTGCAATTATGTAAACACAACAGACTCTACACCCAATGTTTCTGGTCACTGTGAGGGTTGGTCTTGGTCACTATCCTACTTTCTTTGAAGTAAGGTTATACACATAGTGAATAAGGGAGAATAAGTGATAATCCTCTGGGGGCTTAAAAATGTCAATGGAATGGAATGAAGCAAAACCCAATAGTAGAGAGACACAGGGAAACTAACATTTACTGCACAACTCCCTTTTATTAGACCCCAAGATAGGGGATTTTCATATTGTATTTCATTTATTTCTCACATTCACATGTTGAGATACCCATTTTCATAATTTTATAAAGTAGGAGAACCAGCAGACTTTCAAAACATGTCCTGGATTTTAGTGCTTGTATGTCTCTGAGCAGACATTATAATTCAAGTTGATATTATTTCCAACCCAGGCAGGAGGAACACAGGTGGTCACTAAGGCACGAAGGTAACATTATGCACAGGTGTGTTGGACAGATATTGATAGCAGCAATAATTTGGGGCAAAGCATCTAGGAGCAGAAGACTTGAGCTTGGTAATAGCAGATCTAGAGCTCTTATCTAGCATTTCTTTTAGTTCTTTCCTGGGATTTGCATCTCTCTGTGTACATTTCCCATCTGTTCTTGCATGGTACTTACCCATTAGCATTTAGTATATTAGTCACAGTTGTTTTGAATTCTTGGTCAGATAATTCCAACATCCCTGCCATGTCTGGTTCTATGCCTGTGAACTAAGGCTATGAACTAATCCTGCACCCTGTATGAGCTTGTTTTTGGACTAGGAGGCCCTGTAAGACCTTGAGGGATCAGGCCTGGCCTGTGTCACCTCCTCTGGTCTTCTCACTCCTTTCCTTGTCTCTTCATTCCAGAAAACCTGACCTTCTGTCAGTCCCCCCAGGAAACAAAGTTCTTTCTGGCCTCCAGAAGGAATCGTGTTCCCCCATCTTGCTGCATGGGTGACCCTTATATCCCATTAGATCTCAATTGAAATATTGCTTCTTGGAGAGGTCTCCTCTAACTATTAGAAGGTGATTTCCCCACCCCATTTTCTCCAACCTTGTTCTGTTTCGGCAACGCATGTATTTAAAAACATAATGCTAAGATTTGTATTTTTTACCCGTTTTATTGTTTCCCAACAGTTTATCAGTTTCCTGACTATACTGAAGTATCTTGAAGAAATGAACAATGTTGGTTTTGTTCATCAAGGTTTTTGTTTTGTTTTTAAGAAGTAGCATTGGTTTACAACACCATATATGACCTATGGATTAAGCTAACACCTCCTCAGGCATATGTCACCACACCCACCAACAAAGCACCCAGAGTCCTTTGCCATAGACCATTGGGTCCCCAACCTGCTTTGTTCCCATTCCTGCCCTCCCCCTCTAGTAACCTCAATTCTGCAATTGTATTTCTAGGGTGTGTTTTGGTTTAGTTCTGTCAATTACTTTGTTTTGTTTCTCTGTATTTCATGCATGAGTGAAATACATGAGTGTATTCCTTTATATATTTCTCTTGCCTAACTGTCCTAGCTAAGACTTACTCTACCATGTTGAACAGTGGTGAGTGTTTACATCCTTGTCATGTACCTGATCTTACAGGGAAAAGCTTTCATTTTGTCACCACTGAGTATGATACTAACTGGGGTTTGTCATATTTGTTGATGTATGTTCCTTATATCCCCATTTTACTAAGAGATTTGATCATTAATGGATGCTGAATCTTGTTAAGTGCCTTATTTAGTTGTCATAAAAATCATGTAGGGTGGTTGCTAGCATTATCCCCATTTTACAATATGCAGAATAACTAAGAGAAGTGAAATGATTACACTGGTCTAGTATTTAGTTTAACTTTGAAATATCCGTCCCATTCTTGTACTCTAAACCATCCTCTTATTTAGTCAACAACATTATTAATCATATATAGCAGGTCCTTGAATAATGCTCCATTTAACATTGTTGGATTATAATGTTGAGGAAAAACAAAAATCCCAGCTGACATTGAATGAAATGACATTATTCAAGGACTTGTTTTCTTTATGTGTCATTTTGATTAAAGTCTCAATTTCTAAGAACATATCAATGTTGTGAATGAAAATTGCTATACTGTATGTCAAGTCCTGTCACCCTAGTCATTAGGACTACATAGGTAGATTGCAAAGGCTTTGTACTCAAGTACTTGAATCTAATGAAACAGACAATTGTGTAAAAAGATACCCTACTAAAGAATGTTATGATTATAGGAGACAAGTTCAGAATTCCAGAGGTAGGAGTTGAATACTAAAACTAGACATGGTTCCCTTATATTCCTCCTAGGGAAGGAACCATCTGGTATTAAGGATCAAGGAAAGGAATAAGAACAATAATAATAATAACAATAAAGACACAAACACCAAAAATGAAAAGACAAGGACAAATTGGGGACACTTGGTGGGAGGGGGGTGGAGGAGGGTTGAGGGTAGACGGGAACATGGGGGATTGAAGTGATGGTGCACTGGTGACATGGTGATGGGGAATACATGGGGATTACAATTGATATCGAATATATATAAATTTTAAAAAATGTCAATAACATGATATATAAAAATATATATATATATAAAAAACTAGACATGGGTAAAAAAGATACATCAGAGAAAACTTCTTACACATAGTGATTTCTGATCCAAATTTTAAAAACTAAGTAGCAATTGCCTTTCACTAAGTGACTTTCTAATTGATGAACGAGAGAACATTTTAACTTAAAAGACTCTGAACAAAGGTCTGGGACAATCAACATTGTGATATGTAAGAGGAATTATGTGGTAGGAAAGAAGTGACAAAATGTAAGACGGAGACACAATGAGGATCAAGAGATGAATAAGTGTCATTTTACATTATTGAAATGTGACTTTGGCATACTAAATAATTTGAGAAATAAAAGACTGGAGAGGCTACACGAGGTTGGGAAACTGTTGAAATATGACAAGAGAAAAAGTTTCTTAACTGAGATAACTAATGCAGAGATGCAGTACAAAGGTACTATTTGATAAATGATTGATAAGTTATTTTGTCTATCTATTTTTATGAAATACTATTGTTTTACATTCTTGCTAATATTTTGACAACATAAAATTTCTCTCCCCAGATGTGGTCACCATATGTGATCACCATAGCTCTCCCACCACCAAAGCATCCATAATTTTCCATAATAGTTCATTGTGCTCCCTCCTCCACTCTCACCCTTCCCCCTCTAACTCCCCCCTCTTCTCCTGAATGACTCATACCTATGATCAGCTTTCAAAGACTGGTTTTAAAGTTTACTTTAGATCTTTTGTTTAGTTTCTCTATGTTTCCTATATAAGTTGTATCATCCAATAGTTCCATATAAGTGATATCATCCAATATTTATCTTTCTTCTTTTGGCTGAGTTCATGTGGCATAATCCCTTCCAGCTCTACTCGTGTTGTTACAAATGGCATAAGTTTATCTTTTCTGATTGCTGAGTAGTATTCCATTGTGCATATGTACCACATTTCCTTGATCCATTCATCCATTTTGGACTATTTAGTTTGTTTCCATATCTTGTCTATTGTAAACAGTGCTGAAATAAACATAGGAGCGCAGTGAATTAGTGTTTCTCCATCCCATGGATAGGTACCTAAGAGAATTGCTGCAATAGTTTTGAAATAAAAGTTGAAAGCTTCAGTTTCAATGAGAATAATATCTATATTATTAGAATGTTAGTTTGAAATATTGGGGGAATGAATCCTGCTGTCACTTGTTCCATGCAGTGGTAGAATAGAAGCAGAATTGACAGGAGATCAATTCATTTTCACACTAGTCAAATGGAAGAGATTGTGGGATATTGACCTAAAATACTCAATGTCATATTATCCTCATATTTTTGGAGATTGCAGAGAGATGAAACATCATTTAGGTGCTTTCTAAAATTTTTATGAGGGTGGAAATAAAAGATAAGTGTATTGATACCTGGGACTCAAGGTCAAGAGTTTTGGAGGGAGAATGTGTTATTATTTGGTAGAGAGATTACCTTGATCTAAGCAGTTTAAAGTACAAAAAACAATAGAAAAGGAAATGAGGAAGAATAACTGAAGAAATAAAATATTAGAAGTTTGATGTAGTGCAGTTCTGGGTACAAAGGAATGGGTTGCCCTTGAGAAGGAAGTGCAATGCCTCATTCACTAAGAATGTTGAGAGAGGAGAAGACTAAATTGCTATGGAAAATTGTGTTAATAGGGACATTAAGTTGAATAATAAGTATTATGTCCAATGACTTTAGTTTTCCCAGGAGGGCTAAACTAAAGGTCATATAATAATTGGTTCCTAAATATATCAGGGAAAAATAGTCCAATGGGAAGTCTTATAAAAGTATTTTTAAAGGTATTGTGAATGCCAGAAGTCCTTTTCCAAAAGGCGTGGGTCTTTAGTAGAATATGAGGGTTGATCTTCCATATAGAATCTTAATCTTGATGGCATGAATTAGGGCATGAATGCCTATAATGGCCATTCCAAGAAAATCTGTGGGAAAAAAATGTACTCTCCTTTGGTCACAAATATATTTGCACTTGACTCAAACTTTTTGGTGGAGCTTTGTAAATAAACTCTATTGTAGAACTTATGTTCATCGCCCTTCATCTAGCACTAGTAGGTGAGGTATGCATTTAAATTACAGAGACTTGTAAATGTGTATGGAAGATATTTTGTTCTTTAAGGTTCCTGTTAATGGAAATACTGCATTAGTCAAAAGAATTCCTGTATTTTATGGAGTGAGTTCACAGAATTCACAGATTCCCTCACTGAAAGGGAATAACCCCTCCCACCCAACACACACACACACACACACATTTTATTCTTGAGAAGGGAGTAGAGGAAGAGTTTAATGAAGAGAAAGAATTGTAACAAGGAAGGAATGTGCTTGGTTATGTGCATTTTTTCATGATCTTGAAGAATTCAACCAAGTTCAAGAAATATTGCTGTAAACTTGTTTGAGAGAGAGAGAGTAAAGGGTATGTTTGTTGTACTGAAGTGATTGGGCAAAAGTAAAAGGTGGAAAAAAAGATATCACATAAATATACAGGAAATAGCAAGTAAGACCCATGAGAGTATAGGATTCCCCCAAATCCCAGAATTGGGGAAAAAGGGATAGGCTTTGAACTTTCATAGACTGTAGAACAAAAAGTGCAAGTTAAGATTTAACTTAACTTGGACCAACACTAGTACCCCATCCCAGTTACCTTCCTCCCCATACCCCAATTCAGCTGACATCTGTGATGCAAAAATATTAACTAAAGGAAATTTTAGGCAAAATATCTATGTGGAGCTATTTGATAGACAGAGGCTATAGCATTGTTTAATCCAGGAACATAATGGAAAGAAATATTAATTAGAACAGTTTTGACTCCAAACATCTGACAATTAAGCAGAGTCCAAAATAGACTCCAACATGAACAGATTGCTCCTAGAAAAAGAAATACAAATGGCTTATAAACATATGAAAAGATGGTCAACCTTACTCATAATCAGAGAAATGCAAATTAAAACTCCAGTGAGATGCCTTTACTGAGGTATCTTTACTTCATAGAGAAACAGTCCCTCTCATTAGTAATTGCTGGAAGAAGAATAACTGTGTAACCTTTGTGGATGGTAATTTGATCATATTTATGCTTTTCAAAATTTAAAATGTTTATGCATTTTAAATCAGCAGTTATGTTATTATAATTAGTGAGAAATGACACACACAGACAAAGTTTTTCATGGCAGAATTGTTTGTGATAGCACTAGGTTAAAAATAAATGCTCATAGCTTCATAGCTTCACATGATGATGGAAACATACAAAGGTATATATATGTGTAAACCAGCGCTGTTCATGATCCAGGGAACAGATGCACATCACCATGCCACACCCACACCAGAGCCCCAAGTCCCCCCCACCATATACCATTGGGCCTCCTGCCTGCTTTGTTGCCACCCCAAATTCCCCCTATAGTAGGCTCAATACAGTCACCTCATATTTTTAGACTTTACTTTGGTTTACTTATGCCAGTTCATACAAAGAATATTCATCCTTCCTACAAAGGAATATTATACATCCATTGAAAATATGAGAACAATCATAGGCATGGGAGCGACTAAATCTCCAAGTTATTGTGTGAAAAGGTAAGATGAAAGGTAGTGTAGATAATCTGCCAAGCCTGTGTGTACAGATAAACCGAATCACATGCTGACAAGTTGTATTTAGAGGCACAAATGCAAGTGCTTTTACTTTCATTTTACAACATACCTCTAAAAAGATGGAGAGGAAGAAAATGAAAACCAGTATTTTCCTTAATGGAGAGGAAGAGACTGATGTTGAGGGTGGCCTGTGATGGAGTAAGGATGTAGGAGTCCATAGTCAAATAGCAATGGACTCACAGTTCTATAAGATCCAGTTGCAGTCGACTGTGACCACATTCCTACCTCTCCCTCTTAAAGTCACACTGTTGCAGTCACATAGGATTCATTTTTGGTCTTTAAATTCTTCAAGCAAGCTCTGCATCATAGCTTTGGCATGGGCCCTTCATTCTGCCTGTAAAGCTCTTCCCTTGAATGTGACAAGGTTTCTTTAGATATTTGCTGAGAGGTCTCCCTCTCAATAAAGTCTACCTGGACCACATGTCTATAAAATAACAACCTTTCACCTCTTTCCTCCTTGATTTCTTTTTATTCTTGGCACTTATTTTCTTAATCTTGCCTAACTATTCCATCTAATAGAATAGAAGCTCCTGCGTGCAGAAAACTTACCTATTTTTTTAAATAGGAGTATCCCCAGGACCTCAAATAGTGACTGGCAATAGTATTTGTCAAATGAGTGAAATTAGCTTTTACCTAAAGTGAAAATGTAGTCTCAAATTAGATTATTTTCCTGGATGTATTCATTTAAATAAAAGGTGCTTTGAGGGCTCTCTCTGGTGGTGCAGGTGTTAAAGAAACAGCAATATTAAGCTATCCGCCTCTGCGACATGAGTTGGAGCCCCAGCCAGGGAGGTGACCCACATGGCGCAGCAGACCTTTCCTGTCTCACTTGCTGCTCCCCTCAGCAGAGTATTTCAGTACATCTGCCTGTTCTGCTCCCCACTCTGTCTCTGGTGGAGCCTCTCACCCCCCCCCACACCTCTGGCCTGTACCCCAGTTCTTGTATGCATAAATAAATAAATCTTTAAAAACATAAGTTGCTTTCAATGTTTCACAGATAAGTGTCTTCTATTTCACCAAACGTGTAAGGAGCACTCTCCGGTATAAGCACGGTGCTGACACAGAGAGTGCAAAGGCCACACCAGGTTCCTCCGCTCAAAGATTTTATCTTCTGAAGAAGGATCTAGAGACAGTAAGACACCTCATTACAACTCAAGGTACATCAACAGAAGGGCAATGGAAGTGCTACAGGAACCCACAAAGCAACTGGTTCACGACGCTGATTCTGAAAGGGTGAGTCAGCACGTCCTGCTGGAGAGCGTGACGGTGATGGGCATGGAGGGAAGGCATGAGAAACAGTGTGGATATCCCATGGTGGGTGTGCTCTGTTCGAAGCCAGTAACAAGTGTCACCTCATGGTACACCTTGGTAACCCCACAAGGGAGGCCCATTGTTCCATTTCACAGATGAGAAAAGCAAGACTTGGCCAAGAGATGTGACTTGCTCACGGTCACCACGCTCATGGCAGTGCTGGCCTTGAAGCCTGGGCAGTGTGCCTCCAGAGCTCCTGCCTTCATTGGTCAGCTGAAGAGGGACAGGGGTAGTTGAGTGCAAGCAGGGGGAGGTGGTGAAGAATGAGTCTGGACTGTGTTGCGGCAATGCTGTGATGGGGGAGGGTCCTGAATGCTCTGCTATGGGGAGAGAACTTCATTTTATTATGGAGAGCTGTTTTAGGGTTTTAGGGCATGATGCAGTCTGTCTTGGGATTCAGAATGAGAGCTAGCAGCAATGTGAAGAAGATGGAGGAGAATTTACATGATGAGCATGTAAATTTTGCCAAAGGAAACAGAAAAGGGGAACAGGCTTGCGAGGTATTTCAGAACTAGACGATGCTGCTGAACTTGAGACCTGATTGGTCTGTTAGCTGAGGTACATCACGAAGGAGATAAACACAGAGAATTATTGGAACTATTTAAGTTTTCATATTCACGAGTGTCAAATAATCCTTATTATCCAGCCATAAGGATAAGAATTCTAAGTTTAAATAGTTTCCTGAACAGATCTGAAAATTAAATATTCTTCCTTCCAGCCTCACAGAGATTTTACCACCTACTGGTAGACTCAATTTATCAAGTCAATTAAAATAACTGTAATAAAAGATGTACATATGTTTCCCTGAAACTGCTTTTATGGGGTTTGGTATTTTTCTGGGAATCTTTACCTGAATCTAAGTTTACAAATTGCATTTTCTATCAAAGTTTCCTCTTTTGTTCCCTCAGGGAAAAAAAACTATCTCCAAATAAGTTATTTTTAATTTCAATTTAGGGTAAAATTGTACTATTCTGGATACAGTTCACTTTTCTTTGAACACTTCAGTCCTTAATATCTCAGCTCTGGCATCTACGCTTATTAGTACAGGTCGGACAGGTTGGTACAAGTTCTTCTGGGGGTCGTGGGCTGAACACAGCACTGGAAATCGACAGGTGCTTGCCTGCTTTTGTAGCAAGAAAACCTCCAGCCCATCACCATGGCGCCCTGAGCCAGGCCTTCCTGCTCTGTGCTTGCACTTTCTTGATGTGTCCTGTGTATGTTCAGCACATGCTGTTGAGCATCTACCAGATGCACGCAGGAGTGATACAGGGATGAATTAGCCAGTTCCAGTTCTCGAGGACTCTCAGGTATTATACGCTGACTTCCTTAATTAATATACTTTTAAAATGATACTGCAAAGCAATTATTTATATTGTTTTAAACATAGTCATAGCTTTCAGTATTCATTCCCTGGATAATAATAACTTACTCTGTAGGAACTCAGAAAAACAAAAACAAAAACAGAATGGATCACAAGTCTCTTAGGATCAGGCACCATGTTTGTAAAAAGAGGACTGAACCCGGGAGGGGGAGGGAGAGCACAAGGGACTATGGTGAGGGTGAATGGGTGAGCTGGTGATAGAAATTCTATGGGGATTACACCTGATAAAGAAAGCAAACATTGTGAAAAGTGAACAAGAATGTAATATATATATAAAATAATTAAAAATGAAAAAAATATTATGAAAATAAAAAGAAAAAGCAAAGGACAGCAGCCAGGAGACCCCCAAGTGTCCTCCACTTTACTAAAGTGGGAGT
The DNA here is from genome assembly GCA_019455555.1 of Galemys pyrenaicus. NCBI lineage: Eukaryota > Metazoa > Chordata > Mammalia > Eulipotyphla > Talpidae > Galemys > Galemys pyrenaicus. The sequence goes on along the minus strand of JAGFMF010011961.1, from coordinate 1,407,444 downwards.
CTCTGCCCCCACTTTACATTAAAATAACAAATCATCTGTCATCAGGTGCAAAATGGGACAGCCTCTGTAATTAAAAATCGTCTGCCTCTGACCCTCGCGCCCCTGTTACCGCCGCCTGCAGACACAGAGACAACACCGCCCTCCTGACGGGTGCACGGGGACGTTGGCTACGAAGCGATTACAGAGGGCGGCAGTGGGTGGGATTTGACAGCCTGCCGCCCACGCATTTGTCTTCACTGCCGAGCTACCATTTCCAGAAAAACTGTCCAGGGACCTGCTGCCAAGCACAGGGGTGATGGAGGAGCACCGGTTTCTCCTAACAGGATGTGATGGTCTCTGCTGGTCCGTGGGACCACAGCTGTCACTTCAGACACTGGTGGCGCTCAGCCCAGCTCCCAGATGCTGAATCTGAGCAGAACACCCTTGCGCACAGGACAGCACAACAAGCCACTCTGCTGTGCTGTCACACAGAGCCAGAAAGAACCGAGATTCACCTCCAGCCATCTGAATATGAACGGATATGCACGATAGCAGAGAAGCAGGAGTTCCAGGCTCCTGATTCATGAGAAGCTGAGTCATGTCTCTTACTAAAATCTCACCCACAGCCTGCCTAAGGTAGTTGCAGATAGATACTTGCACAAGTAGTATGGTATCTGGTACAAGGCAAGTGGCAATAAATGTTTGATGAGTTAGCACATTCTGCGGTGCACTTGTATTCAGGTGCCAGCACCAGATCCAGGGCAACTTTATGAGGCAGATTAAATAATTTCAGTCTGTCTAATGCTCACTTGCAGTCCCTGAAGACATTTATTGAGGTCCTACGGTGTGCCAGACAGCTTGCCTGCCTCTCCTTTCCCGAGAATAGTGGGTCTCAAAGTGTGGCCCCTGGACCAGCCTCAGCATCATTTGCAAACATCTTAGAAATTCAAATTCTCAGGCACTATCCTAGACTCACTGAGTCAGCATCTTGGAGGTGGGAGCTGGCATTTTGCGTTATGAGATACCTTCCTCGTGGTTCTGATTCATGCGTAAGTTTGAGACCCACTGTTTAAGTGGGTTTTTTTTATTATTATTTTTTCTTAAAGCTAACTACATGAAACTCACCTACTGCTCATTGAAAAACTAGTTTGGATTTTCCCTTATATCCAAGGAATTTGAACCTCTAGGACTTCAGCCAAGTGATCTGCATTTTGAACAAGTGATTTTTTTACACAGTAGAATGACTTCCCTGAAACATTGATTTCTCTACACCCCATACTTGTTGATCAGTTTCAGCAGAAATTTCTAGTAATTAGATTTATTTTAAACTTCAATAAGGTGATAAACAGAGATATTTTTATGTTTAACAGAGAGAAAAAGTTCCCTCAAATCTAAAAGAATAAGCACTAAGCACAGAGAAGAGAAGAACAGAAATTCGGATTCAGGTATAGGCAGTCAAGGATACTCTAGACTCCCGGCAAATTAAAAGGCACCTAACTGGTACAATGAAAGAGGCAAGAAACAAAGTAGATCGTATACTAGCTATTATGTCCTCAGAACTCAGTTATTAAAATAAGACCCAGTGGCAGTGGAATCTTTTATTTTTTCTCATCAAAATATAATTTACAAAAGGAAACAATCACATAAAAATGTATTTCTTGATGCATTGTAACCTCTGGGACATTGGGCATCCCAGAAGGTAGCAACAATCAACCAATCTAGTACTTTCTCTTCTTCCTGTTCACTGGTTACCACCATTTTCTGGGACTGTCCAGAATCCTACTCGGGCTCTCTTCACTATTTTATGTTGAGTCCCTGTTGCATTTGAGTTTTTGAGTTCTGCTTTACATGGACTTAACCACTGTCACATCAGAGGAAAGCATATGGGGAAGAAGGGGGATCCCTTCCCTGTAAGAGAAAGGAACGACAGCACACGTGTATTCCAGTGAAGCCATTTCTCCTTAAATCTCCTAAAACAATGATGATGCTGTTGTCGTTTTCAGCCCCTGTTGTTCAGGTGTATGTTCATATAGAGTCTTGTAACCATTATGTTCTTATTTCCTCAGCAAAGTCAGAAGGATTTGCCATCCTTTCATTCCCTTGAGTGTCCTACTGACTTTCTTTCTAGAAGTCTGCATATTTTAATGCATTCTGTAAAGTAGTAATATTAAATAAGTATTTTATTAGAAACATTTTTCAAGTTTTAAAATTGAATCACAATGTTTATTTCATCTGGGATTCATTTGATTACGGGAGTGGCCATTTTTAATCAAGCATATAATAAGACAAAACAAATTACAGCTGGTCTACTAATAGCCTTTCCCCACGTACCCATCAGAAGTATTACACTGCTTATACTATTATTGTAATATGCATAATACATCAATAACTAAACTTATACATTTATTTTATCTTTCTAAATATAGATACTTCCTCCCAGCAAATATTTCTGGAAGTCCCTCAGCACATAAACACAGCACAAAATTAAATGTAGTCCTTGCTATTTTCTTCTCTTTCCTTCTCTAGCACCCTGTTTATTACTTTGCATTTATTTCATTAGAAACCCAGGAACCCATGTACCAGGTAGCATCTCTACTGCTGAGATCGAGGAATGAGTCTTGTTCGTGATAGATTAGGTGTAATGAATCCTATTATATCCCTTTCCCACTGTTGACATTACAACTCTGTGATAAGGTAACTCTTATTTTCTGTTGCTTCTCCAGTTTTACGCACGTTGTCAAGAATGGCAGGACTTGCTTCTTTTTTAAGGCCAAGTAATATTCTATTGTATATACAGTCATGTGGTGTTTGATGACAAAGATAGTTTCCGAGAAATGCATCATGAGGTATTGTTATTGTGTGAATACTGTAGCGTGTAATTACACAAAGATAGTATAGCCTCCCATACAACATAGACTTAGTTTGTGAGCTACTGGGACCACTATCACAATGTTGGCCATCATTGATAGGAACATTGATAGGCCATCATTAGGCAAGACAGGAGTATACTTACATATCACATTACATATCTTGATCCATTTATTCCTGATGGACACAGGTTATTTCCATACTTTGGACATCTGTAGACCCATGTTCACTGCATTTATTTACAATGGAATACCCAATTTTAAACTATTATAGCACGATTACTAGCCAGTCTTAACCTTTAAACCAGCATCCAGATTCAAAAATATATTGGTACTACCCTCTCTTTTCTTCACTTTGGCTTCCTGAATAATGAGCACAGACCAGATGTTTTTTAATGGTCAACATTTGACACTCCAAGGACCAGACTCATCAGCTGCCTTGTTGGTGTTTTCACAAACTACTCTACACGCTCACCCTTCACAAGTTTTTTATTCTGTTTCCATTATTTTGGTCCTGCCTTGCCAAGGCAGGAAATTGTTTAGTATTGGATGATAACTCCAAACTTCCTGCTGCTCAGCTCCTGGTTGGTGATTGCTCCCATCTCCACGTTTTGTTTTCTTCAGCTTCTAATTTCTGCTGGAAGAAATTAGCTTAGTCACAGAAAACATTTAATTGTAGTCTCACCGCACAAACACTTTAGCGACACATTACTCACAATTTTTCTCTCCAGCATGTAAATTACAGATACAAATAAATGCTCATCCCTAGTCCTTGACAGGATCCAGTATTGTCATGTGCTAGGCTAACTTAGAAGGTTTACCCTTGAAAGGGAGCAATCCCCTGGACTGTTTCAGACTTTAAATGTTTCTTATTCACTAGAGATGATTATAAAAGCTCCCAAAATCATTGTGTTTTTTGAGTAGGTACAGTCACCTACCAGCAAGACTTGGGTCTGCTGTGGGTGTGCACTGGGGAACAGTCGGAAGTACATGTCCATCATAGAACTAAGTCTAATGGTGAAAAGCCATGAAACAATTACTTGCCAAATAGTGCTGGCATTGTAACTGTACAAAGCTCTGTGAAGGGGAAACAGAGAGAGCTGCAGAAGCGTGTACCTGGGGAACCAGGCCAGACTTGGGACCTTGGGGAAGTTGTTCTAAAAAAGCAACCTTCACACTGAGACTTGAAGCTATTTGATTGTATCTGACTTCAGGGAGTACTGTGGCATGAGTTGAAAGAACAAAACCTTAAAAGGATCATACTATCTCTTTATTTCTTTATTTAAGATACATGATATAGTAAACATATACAGGAGATCTAAAAAAACATGTTGCAAATTCTGCAGTTGATGTGCCCAGTTATTACCGATCATGGTCTTTTGCTTTTTGTTTGCTTGTTTGTCAATATAGATACTCATTTGAAAATGAGACATTATGAGAGTGTTCACATTTCAGACCTAAGTTTTCTGTTTTGTCTTCTAAAGAATTATAATTTTTACTTTTCATATGCTATATTGTTCTCCTACTCATATTTGACAGGAAATGTCACAAAATGATGGGGCTCTAGAACTTCCTGGAGAGGTTAGATAGACCAGATTATACACAGAAAGACAAATGAGACCTTCATGAATATAAATAAGTGCTTTATTTTTTCTGGTGTCACATACGATAAATCAGTTCGCTGGAAAGTGACAGTGATATGAACAGTAAAACATCTCCTCATCTCTATGCAAAATAAAGGACTTAATAAGATAAATAAAAAGAAGTAGCAAATGAAAAGAAAAGCATTATTGTCTTAAAGAGATGACAATAAGGGAATGTTAGCAAAGGAGGAAGTGGTTTCATAACCAAGTGATTCCCACCTCATCGTGGAAATTAGGGAACGGTCCATGCAAACCTGGCTTGCAGACTAAAGGTTTCACAAATATTTGGAAAGCCAAAATATTAAAATCTTATATTTTCTCTGTCAATTCTCTTACAACTTTCACCCACATTCAGAAAGCAACATGAAAGAAAGGGGGAAGGAAGGGAGGGAGGCCTTGTCTCTGCTACACAGACACACAGGCTTAGCATTCTGATTTAATAAAGCAAATTGCCTATAATTTACATTTCAGTAAAAATTATTCCTACCTAATAAAATTGAGGATTAAGAGAATATGCATAATATGCAAATATATTCTAAAGAAATTGTTTGAGGAATAATTGGAAAGCTACTTTGTAAATATATGGGTATTTAAAACTACACAGACTGGAGATTATTTGGTCCTTATAAGAAATTTTAGAAAGGAAGTAGACCAGGGGATTTGTGCCTATATAAATTGATTTTCCACTGCATTTACATTTTTTATGCTATTATTTCTCAACTCATCCACTTCCTTTTCCCTGTCTATGTGGTATACCTAGATTTTCACTCATTTAGGAAGGTAGATTATACAATCAGAGATGCAGCTCCCTTTAATTAAAACTTTCTTGTGCTAGGATTTCTTAATGCCCACAGACACATTTGCAACTCAGAAGCCCTAACATCCTGAAGTTGAATTAAACCATTTGAAGTTCACCATGAAGTCATTCATCTCTGTGTGGTGTAGGAAAACATTTTCTTCCAGGCTTAACGCTGGAAGTAAGCACTCCCTGGAGTCAAAGGTATGTGCCTATTTAATTGGTCTCTTTTTCTTTGCTTTCTGTGGATTTCCTTTCAGGAGCGAGATAATCTCCCAATCACATACATTACTTCAACTTTGACATCTTCTGCTTTTAAATTCTGAGTAACATTTTGCACATGAATGCTAATGAAGCAATTTATCTGAAGAAAACACTGAACTGGACACAGAAAAATTAAAAGAGACAATTTCAAAATGCCAAAATAATTCCTTAATCTGTCTCGTACTGTTGCAATAGCTCAAGATGAGAGTCTAGCAATTTCACCATCCAACTGAGGATCTCACCAGGAGAGGCCAGGTCCTCTGCTCCTCCTGGTTCTCCTGGCAAACTTAGTTGAGTATGTTTCAAATGTTTTTAGTTTGTAAGATTTTCCATAGCTCTTGAAATGTGCTTGGAGCTAGAAAGGTGGAGATATCAATCTTCAACAACTCATGAATGATGAAGAACCTGACTCTTATCGCCCTGTAGCTATTTGGTTAGAACTCATATCCAAGGTCATCACTTTGTTCTGTTTTCCCCTTAAGATCCTATAAAGTTTATTTTTATCATAACAAACTAATTCAGTTTGATTATTTTTCTCCTGAAGGTTAAACTGTTATTCTACCACAGAATGTAAAGAAGTAAAGTAGCTCACTGCTGTCCCATAGAGTGACCATTAGCCACACATGGCTATTTAAATTTAAATGAAAATTAGATAAAATTAGAAATTCAGACATTAGCTACTTGCTTTATTTCACATATTCCATAACCACATGTGGCTGTTGGGTTGGGCAGTACAGAAAAACACATTGTCATCTTCCTGGAAATTTATATTAGACTATGCTGAGTTAAGTGATTAATGGAATTATCCTTAATTCAATTGAGTTCATTTTCACTATATTTTTTAAACTTATCAACTGCTTCAAAATATGGGTGTGCCCTTCACAAGCGTGTTGCTAGGTTAGTGTCCAACCTGAAAGGCTGTCAGTGTGTACAGAAGGGTTATCGTTGTATTTGAGCAGGTGCAGACAAAGGCTGACACGCCAAAGACAGCCACCTGAATTGGGCCATGTCTGTGGAAGATTCAGGGCATCAGGAGGTCAGAGAATTTCTTCTTATGTAGCTGGAATTGTGGCACAAATCAGAGTTTAGGACAGTAGAGCCTGATGCATTGAGAGGAAAATGCAGTTGCCGGCAAAGAGAACACAGAAGATCCAAGGGCTTCACAAATGGGCATCTGAGGTCAATGTCAGAGGAGGTGGATATGCCATAAATTGTGAGACAGGTTGTATGTCTTTTCATGCTTCTGAGTATCATCTTGCTCCAGTCTTCCTCACTAAGAACAAGAAAAGCACACTTTCCAAAAATTGGGAGATATGTTGCCTCTATTTCTTCGAGTCCTGATAGCTGGGCAGGAATTCTAGATTGCGTCTCCCTCTTTGATTTAATCTCCTGATTCCTTTCCAGAAGGGAAGTAGGAAGCAAGTAGTTTATGGTCTTAGGTTTTCCCCATTCCAAAACAGCCTCTGATCCAGTCTTGATTTTTTCTTCCCTAGAGGATGACTTGTATGTAATACAGTCTCGCTGGGGTTCGCCATTAGTATAATTAGCAGGAATCTATTTTTCTTTGGAAATTACTACTAAATTTAAGTTCTGTATTTGAAATATATTTAGTACTTTTATTATTACTCTACTTTAGGAACTGAAGTGGAAAATGCATGCATGATTAAGCATGTTGATATACCTATGGAAGGCTATACCACCAAATAATTAAGACCTTCTTGTTTAATGCGCTTAAAAAAATATCAACAGAATTTTTAGCCAGTGACTAGACCATTCCAACTGCAGGATGACTTGTCTTGGGTCACTGAAAAGCACAAATTATTTGGACTCACTAGAGCAGTTGTGTATTCATTCATTTTATTTTTATTTTTTTGTGGTATATCAACTTCCTCCATAAATGCTCTATGTAGATATGAGAGACATTTAAAGTCAGCAAAAAGAGTCTTGATATGTACCAGAACAGAACTGCATAGAAAAATTCAGTTTTATGCTTAAACATGGATTGATAATATGTTATGTTTACTTCTTTTTATCCTCTTAGTTATTGTACTTGTTAATTGCTTTTTCCTCTAGTTTTCTACACCTAAATACTAATACTTTTTGTTGTTAATGTGATCAAATAATGTAATCTATATTCTAAAAATGCCTAACCATCATCACAATGGGGTACATAAAAAAGTGAACTTTCCTATTGCATAGAGACAGAATGTTTTCTGGCAGATTCACACCAGAAATTCTGCTTAATCTCTGTTTTTTTGCACAACAAATCAAAAGTGACATTTCTGAATTCTGTCAATTGTGCTTCCATTTAGAGTGACAGCAATAATTAACGTGACTCAGAGTTATCATGAAAAATTTTATGGGAGCAGCAGCCAGAGCACAGGAAATCACCAATTTTATGTAAAGGTCACCCTCAGAATCCAGAGAGAAGTTTAAAAAGTCATTCTCAGAAACTGAAGCCAACAAAGAACAAGGTAAAGAGATGCTGGTCTTCTGTAAAATTCTCTCAGAAAGAATCTTATTCTAATAGATATTCTATTATATAAAATATATTGTTGATGAGAACATAATGTCTTCCATGTAAGATTTCCATCTAAAATGCAATGAATACAGGAAAAGTTAAATTTGACTATTTGAAATTTTACTTCTAGTTGGTATATTTCTCTAATGAAATCTTTTGGTATAATAAAGGAAAGAACAAAATTGGCTTTAAAAGCCTGGTATTTGCTTAATATAATTTAATTAATATTCTGAATGATTTAAGAACCAGTACTCTGGATACCTGTACAGAACGTCAAATTTATTGTACCATTTTTACTCATCACATAAGAATTTCCCTTAGGGAGGAAGTGGTCTTCATAAAACCACTTTATGTTCCCTTAAGAAAGAGGAGATCTAGCAGAAGGCATGAAAATTGGCAAAGGACATTATAATTGACGTGGAAGAAAGACGTTTTACCTGAAATAGTAAAGTAATTTATAGGACTTGTTCCTGATATGCAATGGGAACGTAAGTAAAGAGAAAAAGAGGAGGAGGCAAAGAGCAATGAGACCTCCATGGATGGGGTAAGTACCCATTACAGCTATTTTCCCCAGTGCTATTATCAACCTTTTTTCTCATTGATTTCCAGAAACAAGTAGTAAATTCTATCTGGGTCATTTTATTGTTATGGAGATTGCCAATATGAATAAAACAGAAAGAAGAAATAAGGAAGTGTAGAAAGGGAGGGGAGGAGAGAAAGAGGGAGAGAGGGAAAGAGGAAGGAAGGGATAAAAGGAGGAAGGGAAGGAAGGAGGAGGGAGGAGGGAAGGAGGAAGGGAGAAAGGAAAGGAAGGAAAACAAGAATCTCCGGAAAGTAAAGAAAGGAATTCAGAGAAATCTTATGACTTCCATGGGCTGAGTAATCAACAGAAGATACAGGACCAATGTTAATTACAACACAACCAACATGGCATCTCAGCTGATACTGTACTTGTACATGGAAGAAATGCTGTCTTGAGGTTGGGGTACTCTCCAAAACTTCCCAACAGTCTCATTACTACTTGGTATCTTCCACTGCAATATATATAGACCCTGTCTTGCCCCCTTGAGATAACCTTTGATAGGTGTCCAAACTTAGCCATTTTGATGGCCAGGAATGACAGCAACCATGATCCATTACATAACAGGAACTGGGACTGAATGTGTGGACTTGGTCTGATATACTAGGGACTCTCCTCCCATAATAGCAGATGGTTTAGTACACAGAGTTCCATCTGGCATTGTCCTAAATACCCTGCTTCAGGTGGCCCTTCACCTAACAGTGGCTGCCTAGACATAATACCTTGTGATTAGAAGCCTAACTTAAGGCCTTGGCAATTCCATGCTTTGCAGTAAAGGATATTGCATAACAGGATCTTCTACAATAGAAGGTACTTCTGATACTACTAAGGACAAAGCACAAGATTAGGACTCCTGGTAATATCTTTACCTCGCCTCACCCACACCCTCTGTCATCTAGCTGTGGTTGCTGGGGTCAGCCATAGCAACTTGCCATGTTTCTACCAACACTCCCTTATCTAAGAGTCAAAATCAACTAAGGACATGATATCATCTCCATATCTCAGACAAAATTTTGATTCAGAGCTGTTAAGAAGTTGCTCAAGGTCATCTAACTAACGGTTTTCAGAAACAGTTTTGTCTAGATCTATGCTATATGTTCTCTCCATGTTGCCACCCTGTCTCCCATTATTTATATTCTGAATCATTACAAGAAGGACTTGAGGCTTTAGAATTAACAACTGAATTCAGCCTCCTGTGCATTTGGATTGCATGAATAAATTTCACTGTAATTTATTCATTTAAGCTGGTCCTCAGTATTATAGTTCCAGAAATTGAACCAATAGTTAATTATGAAACTTTTGTTGCTCCACAAGATCATCTAAAACTTTCCCTTATAGTAGAAACTATAATGGGGCTGTTTGACCTCATGAATATTTTTGTAATCAAATGCACTGTGGATAATACAACTTAAGAGACTATTTGACTTTAATATTTGAGATCCAGTTACAATTATCTCAGCTCTCAACAGTCACTTGAACAGCAACTTGAGTTCAGGGATTAAATTTTGCTTTAAGTTCAGAGTAACTGCCACCTGGAGTTCATATGTCAGTCCTTCCTACAAAATCTCGCCTTTCCTGCCATACTACAATACTACCCAGCTGCTGGCCCAGAGATCCCTCCATAATTCTCCTGAGCTTTTTCATATGGATCTTGATTTTAGAATCACAGAGAGCATTAGAGATGTTTCACTGAGACACTGGCCCTACTTCTTAGTTTCAAAGTGATTTTCACTGGAACCCTTTATACAAAACTTCTTCCTAGCTTGAAAATGAAGATTTTCTTTTATTGGCTCTCTACCTAGCATTATTTATAGCAATTTCAGTAATATCACGAAAGTTTTTTCCCTTTTTAATTTTTATTGTATAACATTGGTTTATACTATTACATAGGCTTGGGAATGCAGCACTATAAAGAGTATTCGCATGTACTACCTTATTCTCATCACAAACTTCCAGTTTTCATTCTCCATCATACCACCCATTTTACCTGGTGTACCCAAATCCATTCCCCTCCTGATAACCACTATTTTGCTCTTATGGTCAATAATTTGCATTTTTCCCATTAGTTTCATTACTTTATCTTTTATACATGAGTGAAATCTTGTTGAGTTTGTCTTTCTTTCACTTATTTAACTTAGCATAATGCCTTCAAGGTCAATCCACATTGTTATAAATGGAAGTTTTTTAATATTATATCATTCTATTTGCTGTCCATGTTTCACAAGTCAATATTTCAACTTCATTAAAATGAAATGAAGTATTTCTCAAAAGGGCAGGAAATTTCTTTACTTAGTTCTTTAGTTCCAAAGCATTTAGGAATATAATCTCTGAATTTACAACTGAGTATGAATTCCAACATCAGCACTTACTAGCTAGCTGACGTGAGAGGCATGTTCCTTAATCTGTCTAAACCTCAGTTTCCATTTCTGTCAAATAAAACCAACTATATAACCTTATATACTTTGAAAATAACTGTATAAGACTTTTAGAATAGGCTCCAATACATGGATCGATACTCAGATGATGTTAGCTACTATTCATTCAAATTTTTGTCACAAACTAAAAATAAATGAATACCCTAAAAAGGTGGGAAATGTAAATTATTGCTTAAGAAGTAGGGAATACATTTGTGTATCCAAGGTACTTATGTCTGTGGTTAGGATTCTTTTCAATTTTAGCAGATTTCCTACATCCAAAGTTTTCCCTATGTGACTAGTGTATTTAGAAGAGGACTGACAGCAATCTCTAAAACTGGCACTAATTTGGTTACATTCTGTTCATAAGACTTTTAATGTGTCCTCATTTGTGAAATAATATACTCTTTTTCTTGATACCTCTTACCTCTATTGAAAGGGCTTTGAAATGTTAACTATAAAGAATCTAGCCAAGGACTTGGGGAATATTAAGTCTTGCTTTGCTTTCCTGACCTTGAATATTATTGCCCAGTTGAGCAACAATACCCGCTATGGTCTGCAAATAGGGACATTTCAGTGTCTCCTGAATGTAGCCAATATTTTCCATCTACTTATCATCCCATCTTTCAACCCATTTCTCTGTGATGCCCAACTCAAATGTTGACTCACCATAACTCTTTGCCTAATATTCCCAGGTGAGGGGCCACTGTAGTTTTCCCAAACATCTTCATATTTTTGTATATTTTATTATACTCTCCTGGAACTTTATAAAAGACATACCATATTGGAAATACTTAGAAATTCCAATTCTACTGAAGGCAGTGGTACCCAAAAAATTATCCATCAGGAACCCAACACCCCTTGAGCATAGGAACATGTGGAAGAAAGCATGGACTTTGAAGCTCAGCAGACCTGGGTCTGACTTTTATTTCCAGAATTTAACAATCATTTGGCAAATGGAAAATTTAGGAGAATTGGTTTCCTCTAACAGGACTACCAATGCCTACTTTTGAGATTTCGGTCTACAGACTCTAGATAATATATGACTATCCCAGTACCTACCAAAAACAATATATAATAAGCAAATGACATATAACTATTATTTAGTCAACCGACAAATTTAGTGCCTTCAGTGGGCCAACTATCCAAACCTCCTATACACTTAAGTTTCTTAAGAGTTCATTGAGATTTTCAGGATTTAGGTGTAACAGGAAGTCAAGGAGTATAGTTCAGCTACATGAGCATAAACCCATTATGTCTTACTTTGAAAGGCTGAGTCACATTTTTTTATGAAGAACATAGATCATTTTCATAAATATAATAAACCCACAAAGGAAGTTATTTTGACTCAGTGCCATATCCATATTTCCACTAAAAAAAGACTCAGTAAACTGATCTTACATCTTTCAATTTAGGTGTCAGCTTAACTACATCCTCATGTTCTACCTGAGGGAGCTGAGGTCCAGGCATGGATGTCTGCTTGTTCATCCTCTCAGATCTAGGTAATGAGCTCGGTTTGTTTTTCTGATGCTTACATCGGCATTCCCTGTGTGAGATCCATGAGAGAGCCTAGCATGTCACCAGCATACTCAGTAAGTATTAATTTTATTATCCTTTGTTTTCCTTGTCATCTATTCCAGTTAAATCTCTGTTAATTACATAACCTCCAAATTTGTTTCAGTGGGGAAGTTATTGTTTTCTAAAAGAATGAGAAGTGGGTCTAAAATAATGGCAGTAAAAAAAATTTTTTCCATCACAAAGTTGTACACTTTTTGTTTAATGGAATCATTTTGGACAGAGAATTCAAACTTTAAAGGAAACTCTCTTTTCAGAGTGGCTAAGAAATGGGCATTCTTTTGCTCAGTGTAGAGAAAATGGAAGTGCAGATAGATGAAAGCTATGTCTAAAAGATAGCAAACATTTTTCATTTTGCATCTGTGTGTTTTTGACATTTGTAGAGTCAATCAAAGAGAATTTCTGCAAGGCTTAGAATATCAGAGTTGTGGGATAGGAAACAAAATCCAGATTTTCTAAGCTTCTCTTTTATCATCATTTTACTCATTTTGCTGAAATACTCTTATCTTCTGCATTGTTTCTAAATGTATCTATAATTTTTCTCAAAAAATGACAGCTGCTTTTGAAAAGTTTATCATCTTAAAGTTAAATGAATTGCTTCACAATCCATTGACTGAAAAATGAAACTAATATTTTTTAGACAAAGTAAACAACCATGTTAAGTTAAAATTCCCCACTGATGAACATTCTATGATACCGTTTACCAAGTACCCACATACTTGTAAAAAAAAAAAAGAGAGAGAGAGAAAATATACTACTAGATGATTGATATTGGATGATTAGTTTTTGATGAATCAATTTAAAGAGACACAATTCAGACACATGCTTAAAATTTGTGGGTGTGGATCACCTAACCCAAGGGGAATCCTCTTCTTCAATGTTTCATAGGTCAAGACTAGGGGAATCTGAAGGAATAAAGATTGTGTACTAGATGCAGAGAAACCTCAGTCATTCCACAGCTCAGGGAACCATGCTATCTTCAAAATTTACACCAAAGAAGAGCAGAGATTACTATTGAAATAGTTGGATAATCTCTAGGCCTATAAAGAGCCACATCCTAGTTAGGTTAAAGGAACATGGATGGAATTGGAAGGGATTATGCTCAGCAAAGTAAGTCAGAAGGCAAAAGAAAATTTCCAGATGGATCCTCCCCTAGGAGGAATATAAGGGAACCAAATAAAGACCAAGGAAAGGAATAAGAACAACAATAATAATAATAACAATAAAGACACAACAACCAAAAATGAAAAGACAAGGACAAATTGAGGACACTTAGTGGGGAGGGAGAAGGGGAAGGTTGAGGGCAGACAGGAGCATGGGGGACTGAGGTGATGGTGCACTGGTGATATGGTGATGGGGAATGTATGGGGATTACAACTGATGTCAAATATATATAAATTAAAAAATGTTAATTAAAAAAAAAGGTTGTGTACAGTTAGAATGTCTTCAGTGTGACACTGTATGTCAACGAAAGTTGACTGAAAGGAGACAGCCGATGCAAAAACTTTATTGGCTATTAAATATTCACATCCCTTTGTTCCTTAGGACCAGAACCCAATGGTTGCTGCTATATAAATTTTTCCTGATTTAAAAATAATAATTAGAAATTCCCATCTTCAGTTTTAGTTTGGTATGGTCAGTGACATTATTTTGGATAATGAAATGCAAGCAGACGTCATGGTGTGTGGTTCCTCAGAAAGTTCTTTGCAAGTTGACAAGACCCAGGGCCTTTGGCTCCCTTCCCTTCTTCCTGCCTGAAAAACTGATGTGATGCTAGAAGTGGAACAGCCATTTTTTGCCCTGAGCAGGCATACATGAAGAATCCATTCACAGGGTCTCCCTGGTGGTGCAGGGAGTTAAGTCTCAGTACTATCAAGTTATCTGCAGCCACTTCGATTCCCAGCTAGGGAGTTGACCCACGTGGTGCAGCAGACCTTGCCTGTCTCACCTGCTGCTTCTCTCACTAGTGTATTCCAGTCAGTCATCCTGTTCTGTTCCCCACTCTCTCTCTCTGGTGAATCCTCTCACCCCCAGCCTTCACACCTCTGGCCTATACTCAAGTTTTTAGATGCATAACTAAATAAATCTTTTTTAAAAAACCAAACAACCAACCAAACAAACAAGAATCCAATCACACACTGAGTGGGAAGATAAAAAAGTTAGTGAGCTCCTTGACCAGTCTTAGAGTTCTTACTTGTGTGCTTATTCTAGGAGACAAACAATGCAAAAACAACATAAAGACCTCTAAGTGGGTAAATGACAATAGTTGAGTTTTTTGGTATGTGCATGGAACTTACTTCTTTTCTCCTGAATGGCAACTTTGTATACCCTTTGAGAAAGAAAAATGAAAAATTATCATTGCTTCTTCCTTATGGAGTCTTTTTTGTGGGGGTTAGAGTAGATATTTTATCAACATAAAGATTCCTATATTGGTAATTGTTCTGAGTTTGGAAATGTCCATAACCCAAATTATAAGTAGAATATTTCATTTAAGATCAAACAACAGTACTGGTTAAATATGTAAGGAATTTAGAAGGAGCAAAATGCATGCATGCATGTATGTATGTATATGTGTGTGTGTATATATATGCACGTTATATGTAACTAAAGCACTCTCTCTTTACTCTGCACTGTAAATGCTTCTATATTCTTACTATTAACCTTAGTAATGCATAAAAACATTGGAATACTTTAGATGAAAGCTCTCATTTCCGATATGAATAACTAAAACAGCTTTTCCAATTTAACTCATTAATAATTGCAAAACTTGTTAAAAGAAGTCTCTTAAAATTAATATATAATTTATATGTAATAAAATTCACATCTCAAATTTTAGTTCAAAGACTTATCGAGTTTATATGCCCATTTATTGTTAGTCCGTTCAATTTTACCCCTACTAGTACTTATGTCATAATGTTTTGAAATTGCCTAAAAAGTAATGATGTTGAAATATTTACAAATCTTTGCATTTATTCAAATCTCCCAATTGTCATTTTTTTATTGTACTGTTTTTGTGGAGTGGTAAAAAATGACAGCACTGTAAATAATTTGGGGACATAGGATCACAATTCTTCAGACGTATATCACACCACACCACACCCACCCACCATCGGAGCACCTCGAGTCCTCCGCCACAGTGCACTGGGCCCTCCTCCAGTGTTCCCCTCCCCCACGCTCCTCTGGTAGCCTGAGATCTACACTCAAGTTTCTGGATTCCATTTTTTGCTATTGATGTTGTTCCATTGTTTTGTTTTTCTGCATTCCACAAATGAGTAAAATCATCCTATCCTTGCATTTCTCCTCCTGACTTCCTTTGGCTTATTAGAATTCAGTTTTGTCATTTTAACTTTTTCTCATGACTTCTTCTTTGACCTGCGATTTAAATATTTGGGCTTTAACTTCCACACGTGGGCAGTTGTAAAGTAAGCTACTGATTGCTAGGTGAACAACACTGCGATCAGAAAGCTTCCTTAGAATTATAATAATTATTTGAAAGGTACTAATATTTGCTTTAGATCTGAATGGTCAATTTCCTCCCCACATCGTATCATTCAGGGATACCAAACTGTTTGCTATAGCCTGAAAGGGCCGTGTTCTCCACGTGGAATTCTGATTTCCTTGCTTGAACTTCAAAGTCCTTCATGGATTTTATGCGTCCTCCTGAATTCTTCTAGTTGACAGAACCCAACCTCCTCCGTGCCCTTACACTCCGGGCTCACCTGGCCTCACAGCACCCCCCCTACCGACGCTCTTCTGTGCCCTGACACTCGCAGCAGGACCACGTGACGTGCTTCTGAAGAAATAGGTTTCTGATTTTACCTGAGACCCATTTCATCAGTCTGTGAGGGTAGGGACAGGCGCCTTCAGTCTTACCGATTACCCTAGGTCATTTTTATGGATGTTATTTTTTTCAGATTTATTCTTATTCATTTATGCATACACAAACTGCGGTGTAGGCCAGAGGTGGAGGGTGAGAGGATCCACCAGAGACAGAGTGGGGGACAGAACAGGCAGACTGACTGAAACACACTGCTGAGGGGAGCAGTGGTGGAGATAGGAGAGGTCTGCTGCGCCATGTGCATCACTTCTCTGGCCGGGGATTGAACTTGTGCTGTAATGTCTGTGGATTCTTCACAGTGCAGTGCTTATCAACCCCTTTCACCACTAGAGAGTACCCTAAAGATTTATTTTTATTTACCTATGCATATAAGAACTGGGGTACAGGCCAGAGATGCAGGAAGAAAGAGGAGTCACCAGAGACACAGTGGGGAGCAGAACAGGCAGACTGACTGAAATACGCAGCTGAGGGGAGCAGCGGGCGAGACAGGAGAGGTCTGCTGCGCCATGTGGGTCCCCTCCCTGGCCGGGGATCGAACTCATGTGTAGTGGCTGGCAATAGCTTGATAGTGCTGAGACTTAACCCCTTGCATCCTCAGGGAGGCCTGGATATTCTCTTTTAAACATTTTTTATAATGCAGTAACATAATATAGTACATGCTTCAGTATATACATCATTGAGAATTAACATGCGTGCATGCTACATCATTTCATTTCTAAAGGATAAATCCTATCTTGTACCATACTATTGTTTTTATTGGATGTTAGCTGATGACCTTCTGAAGGGGGTTGTAACCCTTTATTTATTTGTCCATTTCCCCTAGTGTTGTTTGTTCCTTTGTTTATGACTACATATCCCAAACCTAACATAAACTCAATAAATGTTGATAAATAAAATTAACCATAAATGTGGTATAAATATTAGATAATAAATAAGGACATTTCCCATGAGCTCTGATTTAAGAGAAAACTACTTGTTCACTCTAGTGTTGAAGCCAAGGCAGTTTTACCAGCTTTTAGTAAAACTAAAATGCTAAGTTCATTGCACTTAACTGGTGACACCAATTTCAAAGAACTTGTCCATGATTTCATGAAGCTTCACAATTGTAAGAGATTATTTAATGATAAACAAGTAAATCCCTGCATTATACAGATGTGTACCCTGTGACGGAAAGGCTCAGCTGTTTGCCTGAGGTTTTGGGCAAGAAGATACAAATCAGGACCAGGGTCTTCACTACTTATTCAAAAACAAAGTACAGAAGTAACAAAAAAAAAAAAAAAAAAAAGATCTTGAGAAGAAAGGAGACATGGAGTGTGAAGGCACCAGGATAAAATTTACATGATTTTGATTTGTTGAGATGTTAAATAGACAAATTATAACATTTGGATGAGTTGAACAAACAAAAAAAAATAAGTCAAAATCATTTGGCTTTACAATTTACTAAAAAATATAAGCAACTATAAATAGAATTAAAAATCAAGAAAATGTTAGAAACTTATTTCTACTCTGACTTTTGTCTCCTGTCTAAGTAACAAACTTATTCATCATAATCAGGTATTACCACCTAGATTGGGACAAAAAATATTTAACTAGAAAATGAAGTGTCAAACATTTTGCTATAAATTATTTTCAGCTTTAGGTGAGCTTGGATTAATTTTACATGGAACAAGGGTACTAATTCAATGAAGAAATGTTAGTGTATCAGTTTTTTTCAATGTTTTAGCCAATCTAGTCTCTATTTTTTGTTCCTCTAAAATGCTCCAGCAGATGGCAGTAAATGCACCACCTATTGTTTTTACAAAAGAAAGTCTGCTGAATTAAACCAAATTTATCTCTAAGTTGTAAACTTACACTCTCATTGATGGGAGGAAAAATAATTGCAGAAAATGGGAAGTTGAATCTTTTATATATTAAAGATATAGGCATAAGACCAATAACAAGGAAAAATAAAAAAAAGAACCAAAGTGGATTATCTAAAACACTAACTTTCATTTAAAAAAAAAAATCTATAAATTGAGCTCTTAAAAGTGAAAAGACTGAACATGCCCCATATGGAATACATTTTGGCAAAGCTTTACCTTTTTGTACTTGGCAAATTATAGTGTTCTTGAATTAATTTCACAGATCTCATTGGCAAATATTTTTTGTTTTTCATAATCCAAACAAAATACTTTAATAGATAACAGAAATCAGCAAATTCTCAAAAAAAAATTCCTTAAATTGATTTCCTTAAATTGACTGCAACCAGTCAATAAAAATAAAATTCAGTTCTACCCTGTACTACAATGGAATATAGAAGAGTTTTCTTTGACTAAGGTTAACCTACGTTAATAGATTGTAGCATAGTCAAAATGTCTCTGTAAAATCATTGATCATATTAACAGAAGAACAGCATTCCAAACAAAGGAGAGGATGGTTAGCCACTTTGAAACATACTTGAGCCATTAGGTTTAGAGCCTCTAACTTTAAGGTAAATTGAAAATTGAATATCATCTGGAAAACAAGGACCAAATCTGTATCTACTGAGCAATTATGAATGTTAAATTTTTGGAAAGGATCTACAATGGCATAACTATCTACAAATATAGAATGTGATGTTGTATGGAAAAGAGTAACATCTTTTGGGTGACAGCAGAAGAAAGCAGGCAGGTAGTAAGAAAATTTACAGAAAAGGAAACTGAGTCAGAAATAAAGAAGAAAAGAGTAGAAGCTCAGGTGGGACTGAGATGAAAGAAGATTATTGCTCCAGAAGTGGGGCCTAAGGGTCAAGGATTTTAACTCTGAGACAGAGGCAGAATTTAATATGTAGGGTTCCAGAATGCCAGAAAGTTGGAACAGAACCCTTGCAGTAAGCAGAGACCAAAAGGGTATACTCTCAGTATAAAAAGTGACTGGAGAAAACCCTGCCCACTAGTTGGCCTCTGCTCTGGTGAAAGAAAACTTCCAAAGCCCAGGCTGCCCAGACTTCCCACTGGAAGGGAGACTTTTCTGCTGTGATCCCCTCACCACAGGTACCAGGGGAATAATCCAGCACAGCACTCACAGGGGCAGGCTTATAGAACCTCCATCAGCATCTGGCTCAGGGACTCTCTAAGTGGGGTCTTGAGAACACATTTTAGCTTTTGTTCAGTGACACGTCCCATAACCCGCAGAAAATTTTCAGATGGTATTGAACCTATACTATTGCCAGATTCAAAGACAAACTTCTAAGGAAAAGGAAACAAAGCCTTGAACCAGCTGTCTGGAACATTCCGCTGTTTCCTACTTTGAGTTACAGATGTTACTCTTTGTAAAGGGAGGGAGGAGATACCTGGCTTGGGGAGGCCCACCTGCTTTTAACTAAAATCATTTGATGTTCTGTTAAACTATTTATCCTCTTCAGCTATATTTAATTAATCTTAACACAATATTTTAGTTCTTATTTGGTAAGAACTTAATGTGTGCCCTGAAACAAAGCAGGTACTTTATATATTATTTTCTTCATTTCTCCTCAGAGAAATGCTATAAAGATGTTATTAGGTTGGAGACCAAGACAAAGCTTAGGAAGGTTAAAAAGGTCACGTGGTGGCTAACAGGCACTGTGACTTAGATGGGCGCAAAGCCCAGCCTCCCAACCCTACTCCGCTGTGACAGAACAGCTGAATAGAAGATGTCCAACAAGTTGTCAAACATGAGACTCCTTATCTCCACACTGGAGATTCTGAGTGAGGACCCCACTGTCTTTTCGGTTGACCACTTCTGATGTATGGCTAATTTTGATAACTATGGAAGGTAATGCAAAATTCATAATGCATTGGCATTGAAAGCCCTATTTCCTTTCAAATTAAGATCATTTTAATTATTTGAAATTATTGAGGACCCTTCAGCCCAGAGAAACTGGCCATCCAAAATCAAGATAAGCAAGCTGACTCAAACTTCTCCTCCTAATCCCCCCCAAAAAATGGAGATTTAAAGATTTAAAGATGTTTTGTAATATTGCAGCTTACACCTTCCTTTTGGAGAACAAAAAATCTAGAACTGTATGTGAAAGACAAATGGATCCCAAGATAAAGAAACTTGTTTGGTTTTTTTTTTTAGTTTTTTAGTTCATAGTTTATCCAGCATAGTTAGCCATTAATTTCTTTTGTCTTGTAGCAGCTATTAATTGTGTAGCAATACTTATTCAAGGTTCAAGCACAAACACCCCGAAGCTGGGTGAGCAACTGATATCAGGACCTGCTGACTTTCTGCTGGGTAAATCTGCTGCTCCCAGACCCTCTCTTCTGCTAGGCTGGTCTCTGTCTGGTCCTCCCCAGAAACCTTATTTCACAGTGACCCCCTCAGATCCCCGCAACCCACCAGGCACTTGCCTTCCACATTGCCCTTAACTCAGTATAAACTGGATTTCAAACCTCCAAGTTCTTTCAACTTTCTCATCCAGCATTTCTGAAAACTGGTCTAATATTGGAAAGTCTAAGTGGAAACGCGTAGGGGCTCCTAACTATACTTTTGTGAAAAGACTTTGGAGTACGCAATGCTGGAAAAGAATGCCCAGAAGCAAATAGTGAGTGCATCCATTCCTTGACATATTCAAGTGGTGGTTGCATGAACATCTTTCAAAGTTATCCTAAAAATGATCTTATGGAAGTTTGGAGATAATTTAATTCTAGAAGTCTCGTCCTTTTGAAGAGATTGTACATTCTTTGGAGATCATTTGCTATGGGTGAACTGATTACATCATATTTCCAGTGGCTTTAATGCAATTAGAGTGGCCTAGCATATATAATTGAAGCAATGACATAACCAGTATGACTTTAACTTTTCAAAGCCAGAGTCAGTGAGGACCCCTGAGGATGGGGAATTATATGTTCCACTTAAACATTGCCCCAGGCTAATATGAGCTTGCAAATTTTGATCATCTAGCTATTTCTCTAACATACTGAAAAGACCGTGGGAGGATTTCACGAACTAACCTGTAGATGGAATAATCTAGAATATTTCAATTATGTATCTTAAAAGCAAGTAAAATTAAATTTTTGATAATAGTTTACATATTACTGAAGGGTGCAATTTTTTTTTTAGAGCGGAATTTTGTGTATGACAATGGCAATAGGTAATCTGCTACGAAAATATACATTTCATTACATAAAAATCACAGATATCCCTGATATAAAAATGAGGATATGAGATGTTAAGAATTTTTGCATGCTATTTGCTAAGGTATTGCTTATTAATGTATTGCTTGTTAGATTTTTGGAAAAAGGAGTTTATATATCAGGCATGTTGAAGGAAGATAAAAGTCACCCTATTGTAATATTCTTAGTTGTGCTACTTTGTTCAAAAGGTGAAAATTTTATGATTGATCTTTGTTTTGGCAATTCATCAAATAGCTCTGAGCAGACTTATTAATAGACTTTGCAATGGAAGAAACTGATGGGGTTATACAAAGAATTAGTAACAGAATAGGAAGAAAATTTTAAGAGTCCGGAATCTTATCTCATCTCTGGAGAAAAAACTCCTCTGGGGAAAAACTCTCTCTCATTTCACCTTTGTTTAAAAATATTGGTTAATTTAGTAGTTGGTTTTCAGTAAATAGAAAGAAGGTAACAAAATGTCAACAGCAAAATCAAAGATGATAATCGTGAAGAGAAAATAAAATCAACAGTTATAGCTTGATATGGTGCTATGCTCTCTGGGACACTGAAAATGCTGGGTAAATGTCCCTGGAATGAGTTGGACAAGGACAGATGATAAAGGTAAATGAATCCCATGAGTACAGAGATAGGTCTTTCTCCTCCCTTCATAATCTAGGAAAACAGCAAGCACTAGAGAATGCTTGTTGAATAAATAGATGCATGAGTTATTATGTTCTAAAATTTAAAATTTGAATAAAGAAGAAAAATTGTGGACAAGGTGATTAGTCAACAAAACAACTCAAGGGTTTATTAATAGGCCAAGATGTGAAATGAAATATTTTAAAAAATGAATGAACATTTTTCAGAATTATGAGATCTTGTAAGAAACCATACCCATGGACTGGAAGAAGAAGGGAGAAAGAACTCATTTTCCTTATTTCTGAAGGCTGTTAAAAAAGTTACTTTAAAGTTACATCTCTTGGGGCCTCCCTGGTGGCACAATGGGTTGAGCAACGCACTATGAAGCGAACCGCAGCAACCTCAGCAGGCGAGTTCGATCCCTGCTGCTGGCCAGGGAGGGGACCCACATGGCGCTGCAGACCTCTTCTGCCTCGCCCGCTGCTCCCCTCAGCAGCATGTTTCAGTCAGTCTGCCTGTTCTGCTCCCCACTCTGGTGAATTCTCTCACCTCCCGCCACTCTGGCTGGTACCCCAGCTCTTGTATGAGTAAATAAATAAATCTTTTAAAAAAAATAAATAAAGTTACATCTCTTAAACTGAGGCATGTAGAAGAGGAGGGGAGAGAGGGTTGGGGCAAAGTGGGGAGCCAGCACAGTGGACTACAGTGGTGGATTAGGGGAGCTTTGGTGGTGGGTCCCTATGGTAAAACTCATGAAAAGCAGGATCTAGTAAACCAACATTACCTCAATCAGTCAATCAATCAGCCAGTAAAATTATCACTCTTTTCTCAATTAAGAACAATTTTAAAAGTGCTCAAGCATGGTTTGAGGCACCTCGTCAAGGCTATCATTCCTATTACATTAAAATTTACTTCAGATACATTTCCATTTCCATAATATTTTCCAAAATCTGAAGCCAGATTTTTTAAATAGAAAAGTCTTATTTTTTTGTTTAGCATCATTTCAAAATAATGATGCTTTTAAGTTGAATAAAAGAGATGTCAACTAAATGATAACAGTAGGATAAATTTCATAATTAATTGTTTTATTATTTCTAGAGATTTTTTTCTCTCAAAATGTCTATCTACATAATCAGTTGTATTTCTGTATACATTATATATTTTTGTGTAGGTTATAGAGCTAATAAGAGAAATTTCATCTTTCTAGAAGCTTCAAAGACTTTTCGCTTTTGCAGTGGTCTTAGTCCACTGCCACAATGAGCCAGACCTTTCCAGAAGGCAGTTAATGGTAATTCAGAAGAACTTAGGTACTGCATGGATCAGGAATAGACATATTTGAGATCAGGCAGTATTACTTGAATTTAAAAATTTATAAATTCAGTCTATATAAAAAAAAATAAGCTAATCTACTAAATGTTCAATGAATCAAAAATGTGATCTAAGTGGACATAACTTGTTTCCTATTTGGAATAGTTCAGCTTCTAGAACTAATACTCTACATGTAAGTTGACCTGGAGCCTGTCTCATACCGAGTTTGCTGATCAAAGTAGCTACTTCAGAACAGTCTCGCACCTACCCACTGTCTCAGACAGCTTGCAAATAGCACCCTTTGCTTTCATTGCAAAATGAGATTTTTTTTTCTTCAAATTCTGTTTTGAAAAAAAAATAGCTTCCTTTCCAGTAAGTACATTATACTCATTATTACTTTTTTGGATCCTCCCTTCAATAGGTTATCATCCCTGTTTTTACAGAGGAAATTGAAGTCTATAATAATGTTACATTGGTCAAGGATTTTTTTTGCCAGTGGCTGCTTTGCATCTAAAATACATTTGCAGGATTGGTTTGGGTCTTGGCAATGTTCTAGATCTTAAAAGAGAATTGATTTGGTCACAACTAGATAGATGCTATTCTTGTCACTAAATGAGCTATGACTATGTTGGACTTCAATCTAGAAGCTTGTCTGATCCTTACTTCACTGACTGGCACTTGAGTTTATATTGTAAAAGCCAGGGTTTAAGCTCTTTAGAGTAAATATCAGAAATATGATTCTAGGTATCACAGGTCATTTCCCACTGAATGGAAAAAATATAAATTCTGTTATTTCTGCCATACTCACATGTGTAGAGAAAATCACAGAAAGACAGCACACCGCAGGCTAAGCCAGCAGTTCTCATTGGAGGGTGGTAGGTAGGAACAGAAAAGAAATGAGGGACATGGTACAATTTCAATGTGTTATTTTGTTTCTGTTGTAAAATACCTAGGTTTCTAGGGTTTTCTCTCTCAAGTAAACTTTCTCTCGTCTTGTGTAACATTGCATATTTACTCAATGTGCTTATTTATATGTGAAGTTTAAGAAGACCATGTTGTAAGAGCAGTGTGCAGGACAAGGGGATAGGGTGTGGGTACTGGGAGTCAGGTTAAAAGTCCTGGGAGACTAGACTCAGATCTGTGATTAATTACTGGAGGAACCATAGCTGGTCCTATAATAAACATTATGAATTTTCTCATAAATCGGTATGTATTACATCATCTTTGGGGAAATTCCCAGCTTTATATTCTGGAAGCCACTGAGTATTTATTTCCATTTTTTCAGTTATTAGTTCATCTACTCCATGCTCACAAGGCATATATTAAGTTCCTATCTGCATCTGCCATTCTTCTACTATTAGAAATGGGACCACCTATAGGACAAGACACATACCAGTATAAAATACCAAATTCTGCTATATATCGAGAGAGGGCAAAATTAAATCATATGGATTAATTAGTTGGTAATAGTATAACAATGGTTGGGATATTTGTTAGTTTATAAACCATATCTGATCATTTCCATCATTCTCCATATTCATCCCATTACCTAACTGAAGAAACTGAAATTCAGAGATTAAATACACATGTCGAGGTTACTCAAACAAGGGGTGACTGTTCCAAGAGGTAAACCATATTCTTCTAACTCAACACATTAATTTCTTTCACCATGTCATATTCATATTTTCAGTCACACAAATTTATTGTACTTGCTGTAGTTTTGATTCAAAAATGGACGACAGAAGACAGTGTTATGGAAGCTGTATTTTTGCTATTTGAAGCCAGAAATTTTTTCTGCAGCCAGTGATTGGTGAAGGAAGCCAATGGACTCGGAAATCTGAGTTGGTTATCTAAGTGCTTTTCAAAAACAAGCCTTCTAAAATAGTGTACACCATTTCTGAGAAAAGCTGGACTTATTTCCAACAAAGCCTAAATGATGACATTTGTTCTCTTTCCTGAGCAGATAATGAAAACTGGGAGATAGCATATTGACGACATCTTTCTGAGGACCTCCAGACTCCATCACAGCACAGAGACAAGTTGTGGAAGAAGGAGAGACTCCAGATAGAATCGCCAGAAGAGGAAGATGTTGACTGTTCAAGAAGAGCAGAGAAAAGTATATGCTGGTGGGCCTCCCTGGGTACAGTGGGTTAGGCAACGTACCATGAAGCAAACCACAGCCACTGCAACACGAGTTCGATCCCTGCCACTGGCTAGGGTGGTGACCCATGTGGTGCAACAGACCTCTCCTGCCTTTCCTGCTGCTCCCCTCAGCAGGCTGTGTCAGTCGATCTGCCAGTTCTGCTCCCCACTCTGTCTGGTGATTCCTCCACCATCCCCACATCTCTGGCATGTACCCCAGTTCTTGGATGCATAAACAAACAAATCTTTTTAAAAAAACAAAGCGTATGATGGGGGATCAGGGATTCTAGTTGCCACCCCAAGCTTCCCCTCTCCTGTGAGAAATACCATCCAGCGCAGCAGATGTATCCACTGAATGCAAGTAGGTTGTATTTGCTTTCTCCTGTTAATGGTGATAAAAATGCATTGCCGGTGCTTTAAGAGTTACAAAATTTAAAGGGTATCCCTGTGAAATCCCTTCTCTGATCATGGAGGGTGATTTGAAGCAGTCCTGGAAAGCCCTGTAAAGCAGTCCCCTAAAGGATATGCAAAAGAAGGAGGCCTGGCTGAGGCAGCCATGTCTACTGTATCAGCTGAGCGCAACCATACTCCTTTCCCACTGTTTCAGACAGAAGTGTGGCCAGAAGTTTTATTTTCCTCCAAGAAAAGGAAGAAAGACAATGAGCCAAGTTGAGATGATGATGCAAGAAAAACCCTCACAGAGCTTCATTTATACTAGTCACAAGGAAGAAAGTGTTTCTTTAAAAGCCTTATGTAGAGGCTCATACCCCTGAGCAAACTTGTGGATGAAGATAATCACCTCCAGCTGACCTATAATTACCTAGTTTGGCCAGAATCCACCAGGATTCTGTACCGCCAAATGGACTGGACCAAAATTTAGACTTTCTAAAAATAAATCAGCTAAGGACACAGAGAAACTAACAGTCTCCTGATGATTCATCATAAAGACTAAACGCTGCCAGATCACCCAGTCTGCTTGCCAGCACAGTGGCTGTCTTGTTTTTGTAGATATGAAATTTCATCTTCCACTAAAATGCCTGAAAATCAGCAATTCCATTGAAAGCCACATGTATCTGGGAGACAGAAAGATGGCTTTCTGAACAAAAACTGGCCCTCTAGCCCAGAGATCACTCCGCCATGACAGCCAGTGGCAGAGGGCATGGCTCACCCACCACCCAGAGAAGTGCACCCCCCCTGCATGAATGCGCATTTCCACGCCCTGCAGACAGAAGACAAAGCTCACACACTCACCTCTGTGTGCAAAGGCTCAAGTATGCTGGGAGGGGAGGTGACCCTGCTGAAGACACCCCCTTGCCCTGGGGGAGCCCCTACAGTCATTACAATGATGGAGAAGAGTGGAAGAAAGTGCAGCTGAGAAGAGGACTTCATGGAGGTTCCCCTCTAGTAGCTACTTGCTGGGTGAAAGGGAGTAATCGGTGAACGGGAAAGGATATTAGAATACTACTACTCCTCCTCAATGAGGCACTCTTAGAAATGGAGCAGCACTAAGCAAATTCTAATTTCCACTTCTCAGAAAAGATGGCGTATGTTTACTGAGGCTTCAAGTTGCCATGTCTAGATTCCTTTTACTGCCTTCCTCCTGCTCAGTTCCCTTTGCTGGCTCTTCCTCAGTCCACAGGGTAGAAGCATCTACCAGGATGCTCGGTGGAGTGCAATTACTAAAATAATGCCACTGTAGAGCTGGGTGATAGAAACCTCAAAGTCAATAATGTTCAAAATCACTGTCACTCACAGGACCGCTGTTCAAACCCTATAGACTGACATTCTTTGGTTACTGATCCTTCATGTTTTCTTCCAACAAGGAGGGGGAATGAACAGATTTGACGAACAGGTGCTTGCTCTGGAGAAGGAGGTCAGTTTGGGATGCTGCCATTCTGTTAATTGAACACAGTCCTCCCTCCCTGCGCTCAGACCCAGACTTTATCTGAGGATGACTGTCCACCAAGCAAGGTTCTGCTTTGATATTGAACTGAGATTGAGACTAGCTAGTCACATGACTGAGCTGATATTGACAAAGCTGGAAGTAACTCTGTCTGAGATTTATGAGGTAAAGATCTAGAATAATGAATGAGAAGAATAAAGTCCATGCTTTCTGAGGTTATAAATAAGTCAGAAATATTTATGTGCTATCATTTCATTATTAATGCCTACATGTAAGAGGTGATAGGTGACAGATTTCATTTCAAAATTTTGTTGAAATGAGTTTCCAAGGAAAGGGCACACTTCCTCCTTGGATCAAGCTGTTGATGTCTAGAAAGGTAAGTTCTGAAACTGAGAGGATACCTTTTTAGACTTTTTTTTTTTTTGAGATCTGATGCAATTAGGCTTGTACACATTAAACTTTGGAATTTGTTATTCAAAAGGTAACAGAACCCTAACTTACTGGGAGAACACAGAGTTGGGAAATAAAATTGTCTTTTCTGTTCTGCCAGGATTATATGGCTAACACTGAGTCAACAAATAAGCTTTTGAACGTCCTAGGGTGAGACATCTGATGCTTCTCCGTCTCAGCTGCCACATCTCTGTGAAGGGGACAATATCTACTTCATTCTTACATGTCTCAGGTAGGAGAGAAGAAAGCAGAGTCCTTCAGAGCAATGGTTCAGCTAAGTTTTTCCATGTTTTGTGTATGTGTCGAACAAAATGCTGCCTGTCACATGGGAAGAAGTAGCCCCGTCCATAACAGCCTGATCGTTCCAGTGTAGCACACTTCTGATATAGTGGGAGGAAAATGCTGTCAAAAAATACTAACCTCTTGAGAGCTCTGAATAATAAGCCAAGGCTATATGACCTTTCAGACCTTATAACTGCATGAGAAAGGGACATTTTATAAGGCAGAGGAAACAATGTCATTTGTATGTAAGTAATGATAGAACCCAAGGTTGTTTATTTACTTATCATGAGCCCTTTGCCTTAGCAAAGCCCACCACTCATCAGCCCAATAGAGTAAATGAATTATTTCCCAGAATGGCCATTCACGTGGACATTTCCAGGAGGCTACAAAATGCACAGGACAGAAAAGCAGGTAACCTCCCACCACCTGAAGTGCCGTGCCAGAGTGGTTTAATGCAGGACATGCTCGCTCAACTTCACCTGGACATTCACCAGAACTGTGAGGAGGAGCCAAGCTCTGCAGCTGCTACGTCCCCTGTTTTGTGTGAAAACACCCAGTGGCAGGGAGGTAGCGGGGGTGCAAGGAAAACTTGTTGATACTGAATCAAATATCTTCCATGTCCCTCATTATCACTCTTTGTTGACTATCTATTCCAAAGGTCAAATTTCACTGTTTATTCAAAGCAATTTTTATACACTGGAAATGTTGTGAATGTAATAGGTCTAAAGGGCATACAGTCAGATTCGAGCACGTAGCCTGTCTGTTCTGAACAGGACAGCTTCAGCAGACAGGCCCACTGAATCACTTCCCTGCTCCAACCTCTCCTGGCAGACCTCCTCTCAGAAATGGAAGGGAGTGTCCAGGAAGGCATGCAGCTGCCTCCCTCCCAGCCCACTGGTCACAGTCCCTGAACACCCAGGCTCAGTGATGGCTGCTGGGATGATGGTCCTATGTGCAAGAGACTGACTCATCTCTGGGCTAGCAGCAAAGGCTGTTTCCCCGTTAGCTTCCTCTTCCCAGCAAATCCCCAGGTGTTCCACTTAGTTTAAAACTTTGGGTTTCTACACTGTATCTTTATTTTATTTTGAAGTTTTGTTGCTTTTAGTTGTAGTTTTAATTGGCACCATCTCTTATACCAGTGATTTATGAAATGGCTGTCCCCATTTACATGACTGTTTTCTTTTCACTAGTATACAGAGATCTTAATATTTTGAGTTTCTAAACACTATAACAGACATCAAAAGTTGATCTTCATAGAAAAGTTTATGATAATATCAAGTTCTTGATCTTGATATAAGCAAAGGTGGGGGATTCCCCTAAATCTATCAAGACCTGAGGGTGAAGTGTGAGAACAATTTGAAAGTTATGCTAAACAAATGCCATAATGTCACTGCACTGTAGTTAGGATTCATTTGCAAAGCGTGATGGGCTGAGCTGACATTAAGCGACCTTTCTGAACTGGCCATATACAACCATGGGCATTGCTCAACGTGGTTTAATAAAAATGTAGTTTAATAAAAATCACTGAGAAAACAAGAAACACAACACACCACCGTTTCTCCATGCTTGCTAGCCTCAACAAGACAAAGACGTGTAGACAACGTCAGTGGCTGTCTCGTGTGGACCACTGTGAGCAGTGGCCCTGAATGAGTAGTTCTCTGCAAGGAGACTACAGGTTGAGATGGGATATCTGAACAACCTACCACTGACAGAGTGGGAGAAGTAGAGTCTGCCTTCCCTCAGGAACCTAATACTCTGGATTTGATCCTGAGTTTGAAATTTACTTTGAGGAGATTTAGAAAAAGATCACAGAAGAGTCCCTTCCCAAGACACAAAAGAGGAGGGACAGTGGCTCCAGGGTACTGAACAACTTTGTCCCTGCCATCCTGCCTTGATCTCAGTGTTCCAGCTGCCTCATGTTGTTCTTTCCCCTTTTCCTGCTTGTCTTCCTGACATACTTCTTGACTAGCCTATTCCTGTGGATTTCTCTGTTCTTTCGTCCCTTTTGATTAGATGTTTAGATTAGATGTGCCAGGCATTATATTAGAATCTAGGACACAGAAGTTGGAAATTACCAGTTCCCTGTCCTCAAGGAGATATAGTCTATGGTAAATTTATTTCCATGAATTCTCACAAAACTCTGGGGGGGAGGTACATATTATTTTCACATCCACAAATGAAGAAATCAAAAGTGTAAAAGGTTAGGGCATGTATAAAAAGAAAGAGAGCCTCAGTGAGACACAGATGTGACTGTATCACAGATGAGCCAAGGATTAGCCACTTGCCTTTTCCACCAGAATTTAGGCCCCTCATTTCTTCTTCTTGCTCTTTCTATAGTCTTCACTTCCTTGGTATTCCTTTTATTATAACCCGCATATTGCCTAACTGTTCCCCTTTAGAAAAGGCAATTATTTTTTATTTTAAAAAGTTCATTAGTTTCCAACAACACTGTGGAAAGCACAGTGAAGAGAACAAGACTTGGCCCAGCCCTCTGTGGATGATCATGGAAACCAGACCTCAAAGCATCGTAGAGAAAATCATACCCATGTCTTAAAGGACAGCTGTCTAATGTTCTTTGACTTATCTGATCTTTTTGGTTTATGCATAGAAGTATTGGACACTGATTCCTAACTAAGTACCTTCTGGTCCCTTCCCTAGGTCTACTACCTTGCTATTAAGAGGAGAAGCATGATTTCCTGAAGCAGAGTTGGCATATAACAGGAGTGGGGGGGGAGGGAGAAAGGAAGAGGGAGAGGAAGAAAGAGAAGGAGAGGGACAAGAAAAGAGAAAGAGAGAGGGAAAGGGAAAGGGAGAGGAGGGGGAGGGGAAGGAGGAGAGAGGAAAGGAGGGAGCAAGGGAGGGAGGTGGGAGGGAAGAGGAAAGATGAAAAGGAGAAAAGCAGCTGTTAGATATGGAGGGAAATTTCTTCTTTTCCTCTGGATTCTTTTTAGAATGCTCAAATAACATTGGGCAGGTTAGGAGGAGGAAACTTTTAATTATATACTTATGGGAAGTCTATAGAGACATGTGAATTCCAAAGACAATGAAGCAAAATAGAATTATATATTCTGAACGAAGGACTAGGAAATGGCTCTAGGGCTTCAAGGAGAAAAGAGAGGACAAAGAGGTGACTCATGATGAAAACCAAATGTTGTGCAGTTAGGTGCTTGCCTTGCTATACAGATAGGGTGAGCACATAGAAACGTTATTTCTGGTAAAATTCTCAAGTTTTTAGGATTAAAAGACCCCTGATTTTTATTCTTCTAGGTAGCTATAAAGTGATGAAAAATTTTCCTCATGAGTTGCATTGCCTCAGTTGACTTTAGCTCAAAATACTCTCCATGCCAAAGAAGCACATCTTGGGGAGATATTTTCTTCAGTACCTTCCACACAGGAAGGAGAATAGAAAACCTTCACTCTTGGATCCTACAAATTTGTTGTTAATCAAACACAGTGCATCATACTTAAAGGAAGTTGCTACAAGAAAATGGTGAGGTAGGCAGAGTGTAAATTACTTGTCACCAAATTAATGTAACAAATAAATAAATAGAAATAATAAACTAAAATAAGGTCCAGATACCATTTAGGGGAACAAGAGAGAAATCAATTGATGTCTTATAAGTAAACCTCATCAGAAAACAATCCCATTGGAAATAAACAAACTCAGACTAGAAATTGGGAAACAGGACAAGAGAAAAGAGCAGAAAACAAGCTTACAAATACAGCAAGACCTCAATGTCACTGACAGGTTCTTGGAAACTGTGACTTTAAGCACAACAACATACAACACAACTATTTTTATCATAGACTAACTGATACAAGCATAAGTTAATAAGGCATATTTCTGGTGCCCAAAACATCACCAAACTTCTCAATAAAGATGGCAAACACTCGTTCTGATATTAAACAATCATTTCCCTGTATTCATTCACGCATTGCCAATCTGCCTTCTGGGTCAGGGTCACAGGTAGATGGAGCCCATCTCGGCAGCTCAGGGTGCCCTGGACAGAACCCCGCACTGCAGGTGCATTACAAACGCACATTCGTCTGGGTTATCAAGACACGCCAATGAGTGTAACGTGCACATGTTTGGGATGTAGTAGGAAACTGGGGTATCCAGACAAAACCCACGCAGATTTGGGGAGAACATGCAATGCCACCCATATAATCAATTTTGTTTTCGATTTCACTAGGAATTGATTTTATTTTCCTCATCAGTGTTATAGTGAAACAACACTGAGGCATATAACAGTACTAGAGAATGTACAATACTGAGACTGAAGTGAGGGTTAGCTTTTATCCGATCCAGATAAACCCCTCAAATTAATGGGACTGGGTAAGAGACCCCACCTTGCCTATATCACAGTTCCTAACTGGAAGCAAGACAGAATAAAAAGGAATTTCACCTGCTTCTCTGTAATAAATAAAGAACGTTTACCGGAAGAACTGGTGTTTGTCCATCTCTTCCTCAGAAAGAAAATGAAAACAAAAAAGGCATTAATCAGAGCTCATCTGTGAAAAATTTCTGTCAACAATCACAATTGACACTAGACACAAGTCTTCCTATCAGATGGACAGAAAACTACAGCCACAATCTCTGATTCAGTCTGCAACTAAATAAATGGTGTAAATAGGGTGCTTTTAATAGTAGACTGCAAAGCTCTCCCCATACAGCTCAGCTTTTAAAAAATCATTACTTTGCTGGTAAGCATTCTAACCTGATTATAGCTATCTTTCACTTACGTATATCTGTATTTACTCTAATTCCATATAAAAACAAATACAAATCAATCTACTTCACAGTCATAAATAATTAAACAATTTAAGGCATCCAGAATTTTTAATAATTTTGGTTTGAAATATATATTTGGCTAATAGAATTTGCAGCAAATTACATGTAGAGCGGAAGAAAGTATTTTATCTCCATCAAATAACAGATGCACATCCATTTGTTAGTTTTTAAATGGTGACAGCAAAATCAATTCTAAGGGGGGAAAAGGAAAATGAGATTCTGAATTTCTCACTATACCTTCTAGTTCCCCTTGACACACTAATTAGTCTCCCACCCTCTTATGCTTTACAGGATGTCTGCCTGGAGGAAAAATGAAACTGGCAAAACAGAAGAGCAGCAGTGACTAATGAAAAGGACAATGCAGAACTGACAAGTCCTCTGAATGGAGCCTTTAGCTACATGCTGTTCTTGACTTTAGCAGAGAGAAGCGTAGCATTTTCAATTGTTTACGGAAATTCCTATGGAGAGCTCTGGACTGTACATAGCACCATACTTGATAGTTTGGTATTTGTGCAATTAAGGATGGAATGTTCTTTCTGTATCACTTCTCAGGAAAGTGTTGCTCTTCTCTAAGACTCAAGAGAGGAGCTATGAAGAATACTACTTCCTGACCACCACCATCTTGTGGCATTCAGAGCAAGTCTTTTGAAATTTTGGATATCAAAGATAAACGACAGCAAAATTCCCTGATATCTTTGCCCAGTATATGAATGACGTACAATGTTTTAAAAACAATAGATTAATTTAAAATAAGATGTAGAGCCCTGTGAAAATGTGTCCCGGACTATACAGGTTGTGTCCATGCATATGTAAATCAGGGACCGAACAGGCCATGAATCTACCATAAGAAATGAATGTGTTCCCTTGGGGGAAACTGAAGGGATCTTCTCTAGAGGTTATTTCGGACGTTGTTACCTTGGTTTCATAGACATGCCCATGTCTATGAATGCAGCCTCCTGTCTTCCCTCAACTGTGTTGCTGGAATAACTGATTGCTCATGGGAGGTCAGCATATCTGGACACTCCTGGCCACTCTGAGCTGATGGAAAGCATATGTGGGACCCACAAAGGCCACTGACTCACTGCTCTCGCCCATCCTAGGGTTTCAGGGCCAGTTCTCTCCTTGATCTAAGAATCCCCAAATTTGGTGTGGATCTCCTCAGGGGGTGACTTGGAAATGTTCTGTTTGTTTAAGGCCAGTTTTTTTTTTTTCTGGTGATACCTAGCTGGCATACAGATTTGAGTTATCCTGGTGAACTTTAGGCAGATAGCAATATTTTAATTAAAGAGACCCTTAATAGAGTAATAGTGGCCTCTAATCAGGTCTTTTAGGGACAAATTCTCCAACTTGGAGTCATGCCAGTTGCAAATGTGTACTTGATAACACGTTCGGTCCAAAAATGCTGAGAAAGCGCTGTGCTATGGAGTCGCACACACTTATGCTTTGGCCAGATCATTCTGGAAACACGTTTCTCCTTTGGAAAATAGTTCATTTGTGTAACGATTGGAGTTTTTGTCTAAACCTGACTTCCACCTGAGATGGAGATTGCCTGCAAAGGGCCATTTTGGGGAGAAGAGCAGGAGGGGGAGGGGATGAAGAAGGTAGAAGAAGGAAGGAGGAGGAAGAAAAGGAGGAAAAGCTGGCAGAAGAGGATTGTGGCTAAATAAAGTATTCATAGGATGTTCTTCCTTCAGTATCCCTGCCAGGTTAACGCTTCTGCATCATAATCTTTCCACATTCCCATAACTAACTAAACGGACTGAATTAATTCAAAGTATTTTAGAGCTGAAAGGCCATTTTGGGAACATTTGAACTTCCTAAATTCGATTTTCTTGTAACTAACTCTAAAATTGGTGAATCTGAGTAGAAAGCCTCCTTAGATTTGAGTCTAAAAATGCTTCTTTGCAAAATAAGATTTTTTTCATTTTAATTGTATATATATATTTTACATTACTTTTAACTTTTGTACAGTGTCTATTTCTCGTCCCCATGAAATTCCGATCAGCAGTTCACCCGTGCACCATCACCACAGTCCCTCGTGCTCTTCCCACCCATTTTGTTCCTTCTCCTTCCTTCTCCCCTCAGGAATATCTCAGATTTATAGTTGTCTGTTGATTTTGATTATTTATTAGAATTGATCCTTTTTTATTTGCAAAATAAGATCTTAATATTAATTGAAGGCAACAAATAAAGACAAATAAATTGAGTCTCCTTTCTTTCCTTCCATGAATTTTTTGTGTCAGACACACAACAACAACTATATGCTCGGGCCCAGTCCCTAGTCCCTTTTTCGGTCTCATTTCTGAACCTGCCTCCTTCTAGAACCTCAGCTTACACCGTCCACTTTGCTGAAGTAATCCTTTATGCTAACGTTGCTTTTGAGGCCTTAGCCTCTGAACTCATTATGATCTGTCATTTTAAAGTTGTCTTCGGAGGTCTCAGACAAGCCTCAGATCTCGTATGTTCTTTTTATTGAGGCCAAATTACCTCAGTTAGAGAGTTTCCTAAAACACTGATGGTTCATAAATTTGCTGAGGAATTCAACATCATAACGCACGCTTACAAAGCTATTTTTTTCTGGCCTACATTAATTAATGCATATGCATGTTGGTGAGGGTTAAACCAAACATTAGATGAGACTTGCTAAAAAGGAAAATGGTGACAAGGATTTAGCTAAACTTTGGCAAAGGACCAAGAAGTTGGCTGATGAGCTTCATCAGGACATTTTGTAAGCCTATTGACTGGAATAAAATCAGACTTGTACTCAAAAGATTGAGGAGCCTGTTGATGATGATGATTATTGTCTTCAAAGAAAATTCAGATTTACCCTTTGATGCTAGGTTGACAAGGACAGACTTCAATCTTATGTTTGTTAATGCACTGAGCTGAGATTAATCTTTTAGTAAAAGGAAGTGAAGTACAGTGGGAGACTAAGTCTATTTCCCAGCTAGGTAATTTGACAAGTCAACTCATTCATACTTTAGATGAGTCACCTAATACAAAACTAAAAATCTCGTGTTGGTCATTATTATAAAAAAGCCACAAAATGAAGAGGTATTGTTCCAAACTCAGTAACTTCAAATGTGTATGTTCATTTTTCCAATCTGACTTTCCAAAGTCCTTCTAATTCCTAATGACAGGGCTTCCAGGAACTACAAAGACTTTCCCAAATCTTCCCTCTTAAATGACTGGAAAAAAACAACTCTCCAGATTGGGAATGGATCTCTGTCTTTTCTTTAAATTGAGGTAACTTTGATTGACAACATTGTATGTGATTCAGAGACATGGGGTGACATACCTTCAGATACATGTCACCACACCACACCCACCACCAAGGCATCTCTAGTCCTCACCATCCATTGTTGACATTATAATCGTATATTGCTATTTAGCCCTACAATTATAAATAGCACCTACCTTAAAGTATTAAGACAGAATAGTGGATATTTTTTATAGAACTCAAAGTTCTTCTTTCTGAATCTATTCCTTCTTGTTTAGACCTTTTAGAGATTTTGGAGATACTCATTCTTTTTCTACATAGTTTCCCGGTTCCTATTACTTTATTAGTCAAGACTTCTTAGAATTTATTGTGCAAGAATCTCATTTTTTCAAAAAGGTGAAATGATTCTAGAGGTTGACAGTAAGCTCAAGATAGTCAACCAAGTGAATCAAATGAATCTTTATAATCTTTCATGCCCTTTCTCTAATGGTACTAAAGTTGATTCTGGAAGCACTGCTCATTTGTCCTATTGAATAAGAGCACCCTGCTAATGGGAAAATTCTCCTACTGATGTTTTCAAAATTCACAATGCCTTTCTATCAAGATTCAGATATCCCTTCTAACTTCTTCCCAGGATTAATCAATACCCATTTAAGAGATTCAAGGGAGAGTGATAATAAACTAACTCGCCCTTTGACATCCTAATTATCAGATTCCTCTCTGCCTTTTGTATGTGAAAAGGAAGCCAGTGTTCTTGGGTTACCCAAATACAAAAGACCACAATGGAAACAAAGGTGTTAGTGTCAATAACTGGATCTGGTGGCACAAGAATAACATCCTTGCTTTAGAGCTGCCACTGCTCTTGTGGCCAAGGCCACTGAATAAATTATTGTGGGCTCCCTTTTAACCATATTTGTACTTCTTGCAAAAGTTTTCTTGAGTCGTCATTCAACATTTCAGTCAACTGTCTTTCCTCCCATGCAACCCTTTCGAAGACCGCTTCCCCTGTAACTCTTTGCATTATAAACTTAGCCTGCAGCACCCTCCCTGCTGCTACTGCTGAAGTTCTTTAGGACCATCTGACACTGATGATATCAGAGAGACTCCCTTGAGTAATACTGACACCTCATCATTCGCTGGTGGTTTATAATTGAGAGGTAAAACTGGTAAATGTTGGGCAGGACATACAATAGCAGCATCCTTTGATGAAATTGGAGTCCTTTTGCCTTTAGCTACTATAGATTAAAAATTTAAATTATACACATATACATAATCTTATGCCATGGTCAAGAACAAAACTGCCAACATTTACAATGATAGTAGATATTCTTTAGAAGTAGTTTGTAGATTCAGAATGTTGCAAGAGCAACATGACTTCCCTGATATCAACAGAGACAAACATTTAAATGGCCCCTTATGTGCAGAATTTGGGGCTGTTATAATTTCACCTGTTCCCTTAGCTGTTCTAAAGATTATAGGTCATTCTAGAATTGAATCTCTGAGAACTAAAGGAAAGGTTGCTGATATTTTGTAAAGAATAATGTTTGCAAAGGAACCAATAACAACCAACCTCTGTCATGGTCCAAAGGGACATCTTCCCAATGATAGCTTAGAAAATCTGGTCAAACGGCCCAACAACTGGCCCTAGGGAAAGAAAAGCAGGATTGGAAATTACATAAAGGTTTGCATAACAAAAATAGATATCTCTGGTTTGGATTAAGTAACAATCAATCCAACAAGGCTTTAATTTTTTCCACTCCTAGCCACTGAACATGCACTAAGCTGTTGGTCCATTGCTCAAACAAAAGCACTCATAAACCAATACGGGTGGAGACATATTAATAAGGTCAACTATACCTGCCTTACACTTTCTGTAATATAATCCAGGAAAGCCTGATGGTACAGTCCCTAAACACTTTATAAATTTCCTAAAGTTCCATTGGAGGTCTGGCTGTCGGATTTAATATAGTTACCTCTGTCTTACACATACACGTTTTAGTTAGGATCTGTATGGTTTCCCACTAGACTGAGAATTTCCCTTATAAGCAAGATACTGTGTTTCTATGGCCAGAGTCCATTTGGAAAATACAAAGAATTTTGCTTGGAGAACTTTGCTTGAACTCTGTAGTGACTGAGGAACCCATTTTTCTAGTTGACTGGTCCTACAGGTATATGCCATTTGCCAGTTTTGTGACAATTTTCATAATGCTTATCATCCTCAATTACCTGGTTTAGTTTAATCCTCTATAGTACTATTAAAACTCAATTGCCAAATTTGTAAAGACTCTTTAACTACTTTGGCTAAAAGGTCTGCCTTTGATGTTCTAAATCTTAAATTTCAGATCCAACATTTTGGAACTCATAAACTCTCACCTTTTGAAATAATCACAGGATGCTCAATGGATCTTTACCTTTCTGATCTACAGTTGATTAAAGGAGATGTACTTCAATATTGTTAAAGTCTAATTCTTTGATTTAGAAAAAATGTTCTGTTTGAGCAGTCTTTCACAGAATACTCCTAGGAAATAACCTAAGCAGCATGCCTTAGAGATTTCACCTATTGAAAAAGGTACCTTTAGAAAAACTTTCTTCTGAAAAG
The DNA here is from genome assembly GCA_019455555.1 of Galemys pyrenaicus. Lineage (NCBI taxonomy): Eukaryota > Metazoa > Chordata > Mammalia > Eulipotyphla > Talpidae > Galemys > Galemys pyrenaicus. Next base: position 1,368,518 of record JAGFMF010011961.1, on the reverse strand, counting down.
AACCTCTCTGAAAAAGATCCTAGTAAGTTCTACTGATGAGGCATGTGCAGTCAAAGTGGCAGAAATAGATTTCTGGGTTCATGGGATATGAGAAAAGATCAGATTTGCTATTATCTGGTCACCTGGAAATGAAGATTTCCAAGACATTGAAGCAGATAACATCTGAGAAGGTGGCCTCCTCAACACAATCAGATGAGGCCTGTGTATATTTTTCTCACTGTTGTTGCTTAATGTTTCTTCTCATTCCTCTCAATGGATGGACAATGCTCTTGTCCACAGCTCCCAATCTACTACAAAAAAGAAAAATCTTTCTGATTGAAATTTTGACTTTAGGAGAGTTGACCCAAAATTGTCAAGAAAGATTTTCAACTCAACAACTATCACCTGGCTAGTGGGCTAAAATAGTTTTGAATAACTCTATTGTCCTTGATCATCAACTTGCTAAGTAAGGAGGTATCTACCAGTGTGACAGAAATATCTGAATGATATTAATATCACCTGTTACATCCAGATGAAAGCCTCAGGAAAAGTGCTTTAGTTAGCAACAAAGAACTTTGGTCTTGCAATCTTTTTAGCAACATCATGGAACTTGGACATGTGACATTGCTTAATTCTGTCTTTTGTATTCTTATTGCTTATTTCTGTACTTATCTATTAAACTTTGTGGTGACAACATGCCTGAAGAGGTGGTGCTGGATTAGCACCTCAAGATGATCTCCATGGCCTAGCTAGACCTTGACAAGATATACACCTTCATTAAGAAATATCTGGGATCTCTGTTTTAACCTCCTTTGTAGCCAGTGTGACCTCATTAAGTTCCTGACTGTACTTCTTACTTTACATATGGGACATAATACTCAGGATGTATCTTCCTGGCACTTACATTCTATCTGATTGTTGATCAGTGGTGCTTTCAGAGAAAGTTCTAGATCAGAAGATGGAAATATGAACAGTAATATGTAGAACCATTTTTAAATGAAGTTGAAAGGCTGGAAGGAGAGTCTCCATGCATGTGTAAATCAACAAATTATAGGACCCCACAGGCCTGTACATCTCTCATAAGAAATGAAGCTGTTCTCCCAGGAACTCAAGGGACTGCCTCCAGACAGTATTTAAGGAGTTGTAGCTGTGGCTTCAAACAGGTGCATATGGGTGTCCCCATGAATGCACACTCCAATCAACCTTCTTTCCTCTTCTATTTCTGAATTAGTCCTTTCTAGTGTTGGAATAATTTATTGTTTTTATTTGAGATCAACAGTAAGAAAACATGTAACTGAATTCAACATCATCAAGATCTGGTGAAGCACTAACACCTAAGAAATGTTTGAAACGTGTCTCTATTATTGTACTGTTTCAGGCATGTTTCTACCCTACCATGATTTTTTAAATACAAATTCACTGCTATACTCTTTAGGAAAAATGAAACAGATTTTAAAGGGAAAAAAAAACAAGAATATATATCTCAGCTCTTTATTTTTATTTTTAGTTACATCTTCCAAAATCGACTGAATAACTACGTTTTTTTTTCTACATTGAGTTCTTGGGAATATTTATGCTTGCTAGAATTATAAGGCTATAAATGGAATTAACATTAACTAAAACATTGTTTTAAAATTTAAGGTAAAAACATCAAATTGATATTTAAGATCTGAACTCAAAGGAAAATATCTCCTTGCTGTCAAAAAGAATGTAGATGCAGCCTCCAGATACCTTAAACTTGTCTCTATCCAAAGCTAATTCTGATTTGATGTTAATTTTCTGCACGCACGCATGTGTGCACTCGCGCACGCGTGCGCGCGCGCACACACACACACACACACCAACTTGAGGACACAGAGTACTAAGTTTTACCAACTGAAACTAGCTTCCTATCAGCAGGACTTTACTTATCATTATATTCAAGAATGTTGCAAATCATTATTAAAAAAATAGTGAACTTTTTTCTTAAAAATAAAGGATAGCTCCTACTGACTGACAAGTTTGGATGGATCTTAAAATCCAAATCATTTATTCAGAGTACATCATCCTGGAGATAGTTCTGTCTACTTCATGGAATTTTTCAGGGACCTCCCCCCATGGCTTATAATGTCCTAGCATTTGGGTGAATTGGTTATTCCAAGGTAAGGTAGAGGAAATACCAACAATAATCCTGAACTTCTAGAGAAACACCAAGAGCTAACAAATTCATTATGCAGCTCTATGCCAGTTTCTGCCATTCTAGGACCCTTTACCTTTCTCTGTACCTGTTTTCTGTCTATCAATTTGAGGAGCAGTCTTTTCCTATTAGGTTTATTTTGAGAAATAATGCACACTTAAAATAAATTGGTCATATCTTAGAAATTGTTTATTAAAATTAATACTAACAATAGATATCAATTCAGCAGTTTAAGGCAGCTGAGGCTTCGGAGTCTTTTATTATTCAGAAAAAAGTCCCATTAAAAAGTTCACATGGACTAATGACAATCAATGTGTCCATTTTATGGTGTATGTCAAGTGGAACAATTATTTGCAGTGGTCAGGAGCTTTGATGTTGCTTCTCTAGAACTAAGGAATGTGGGTTTCTTCTTAGCAGCAAAATCAATGCACAAGTACTGCTTGTTTTTTCAAAATGACAGAAGTAGAAAATCCAACCTAAAAGTATTTTGATCTAGGTTTATTCTGCTCTTATTCAATCTTATCCTCCTTTGAGCCTTGATTAGCTTTTAATTTCTGTTCTGTCTTTATTCGTACAGGAAATGAATAAACTAGAACAAAAATTGTAACTCAACAATACATTAAATTTTAACTCAAAATTTCCTTTCTTCACTTTAACCAGGACCCCCGGGGCAAAATATTGGCTAGGATCTATTTTTGAGGTTATTTTCAAGTGAGTGGAGGTAAGTCAGATTTTTTTTTCTTTTTCTTTCTAATATGGAAAGAAGTTTAGTGACCAATAAGTATAGTTTTCAAAGGCAGCCTAACTTTAAATGTCTATTTCCCCACTTACTAGCATTAGTTGAAAGTTTGTTTTCTTTTTTCAAATCAAAGCAACATAATTCATCTGATAAGAAAGAAAAAAAAATTCCCAAGGCAGGTTGATTCAAAGTTTCATCATGTCATCAGAACTTCTGCATTAGTTTTCTGTAATTTTCCCACTTGGATTTCCCCTAGGTAGCAACTCTGGCTATGGCATTTGTTAAAAATCATGATTCTGACACTTATTAAAACAATAAGCAGGCCCTGTGTGGTAGATGTAGGGACAGAAACATTGGGTCTTGCAATAGGGGAGAGAGGTTGTGTTCAACTTTAGATACAAGGAAAGTGTGGGTTTAACAGGAGAAAGGTAAGGGTGGAAATCACCCTGAGGAAGCATCAGAGGGATGTGGGTGTCTCGTTAAACCTATCTGACAGGATTTTTCCTGAAAGAAGGGGAGGTGATAAGGTATCAAGGATAGAGGATTTTCTATAATTAAGAATTAAGCTAAGAATCACTTAGCAGGATTCTCTCTAAATTAACTGAGCTCCAGACATGATCTGGTCAGACCCCTGAGGATTGTCTCTGGTATTTGGTCAAGGAAAAGTCTTTGTCTTAATTCCAGATCCCCATCTCATAGAAGAGAAGGACCTCAAGTTCAAGTCTTCCCCACAATGACCCTAGCACACACTGACTGAACCACCCAGGCAGGAGCACTTGGATACTGGGACACTTGGGCTAACAAAGCAATCTGGGCATACCTCAAGAGCTGGAGTTGGGCCACTGCCACTTAAACCACATAGTAGACAAGTGGTTTTCTTAAGAAACTCAGGTGGTGTTATAAGGAAGAAGAAAGGATGTGGGTCAGTAAAGAACAGATGTTCATGGCTGGTCTCTGAACATCCCATAGGACTCCAGTCAGTGGTCAAATACCTCTTTATATAAGTTCCTAACATAGCATTTGGATTAAAATACAGATTTATAGTGCCTTCCTGGTGGCACAAGGGGTTAACCACCATACTCTGAAGTATCTGCAGTCACTGCAGTACGAGTTCGATCCCCAGTCAGGGAGCTGACCCACATGGCACAGTAGACCTCTCCTGTCTCACTTGCTACTCCCTTCAGCTGTGTATTTAGTCAGTTTGCCTGTTCTGTTCCCCACTCTGTCTCCGGTGAATCCTCTCAACCTCCACACCTCTGGCCTGTACCCCAGTTCTTGTATGCATAAATAAATAAATCTATAAAAAATACTGATTTATAACTAAAGTGGAATTCCTTTCTTTGTTCTTCCTGTAACAATTTTAAATATTTGTGCATTTCTGACATATTATTCAAACTTAAGTAAGCCTTCTATAAATCATGGAGCAGTGAGTGTTCTCTGGCCCCTGGAAGTCCTCTACCTGGAATATTAGCATAGAAACTGTACTGAGAGGTACCATAAGGCAAAAACACCTAATTCTTTAGGTCTTCCTTACTACCAAATTTCCTATTTTTCTGTATCATTCATGAAAGTTTTAAAATGACCTTTTTTGGAAATGATACATGCGTGGAGACTGTTCCTCAAGATAGGATCTTACCAATTCTGCTTTCTCAGTCTCTCTCCATGGGTCTTTGATCTTTATAAGTGATGAACCCATCACTATCCCCGGGCACAGGAAACTGAATGTTCATAAACACTAAGAGATTTTTGGAAACTTAATGGACATCGTTATGTACTTTTATTTTCTGCTTGTTACTCTATGAGAAACTCCCTACCTGTATTTTGGAGATGAACTAGAATCCAGTGGAGTATTTTGACCTGGGGAAAGAGAAAATATATAGGATAGAAAGTTATAAAAAATAGGAACACCAGGCAATAGTTCATTCTTAAACTGAGGTTACCAGTTCTTCACAAACATCTTCCTTGGCTGACAACATTTTGCAAGATAAATTGTTTCTATCATTGTCTTTCTTTGTCATTCGATTTTTGCCAATATATCCTCTCCCTCCATTTTATTTTCTTTTCAGATAAATATGATCGATATATTCATACAATCTTCCTAAAGTATTACATGTTGGATATCTAAAACAAAGGTTATATATATATGTTTTCACTATATAACAATCTAAAAAGAATAATTATTGACAGAGATTTCAATAAACTCACATTGAAAGACAGAATAAATGAGCTTTAATTTTGGTAAACATTTTTATTTTTCTAATTTACCAACTTAAGAATAATGAAATATATTTACCCAAGCTACTGAAAATCACTAATTTGATTTTTCACTGTATTATTTTTTATTGAGTTGACATTGGTTTATAATACTATGTATGACTTATAAGTTGACACATATTCAGCTGCACGTTATTGCCCCATACCCACCACCAAAGCAGCCATAATCCTCCACCCTAATCCTTTGGGCCCTCTCCTCTATTCCCTTTGGTTCTCACTCCACATCATCTCCTTCTGGTAGTCTAAATTCTATTTACTCTGTTTTAGCTGAAAAACAATTTCTTTTAAATGTATTCTCCATTAAATAAAAATCATTTCTTAAATCTTTGATCATATGAAACATAGCATGAGAATAAGAGCCTGTAAAGCTTAAATGTGTGGGTTAAGGAACAGTAATAAAATGAAAACACACGCACTTGACACTCAGATTAATAGGTAGAGCAATACCAATATCTTTGAAAACCCTGTGCAGCCTCTCTAATTCAGTCTCTCCCTCTCAGGTGATCACTGGACCAAAGGTTGTTTATAATCCCATTGCATTTGTTCACAAGTCTACCATCTCCAATAATGTATTGCTTTATTTGTTTCTACATTTGGCTTCAACTATATTCACAGAATCTCATTGCATGTAGTCCTTTCTGGTGAATTGATTTATTCATTGATTATTCATTGTTTCAGATATTTATCCATTTTGAGGTGTATATATATATATAAATACATATACATATATAGTTTTAAATTTATTTTATTGTTACACAATATTCTATTGTACAGAGTAAAAAGTCAACACTATTTAATCTTTCTACAGCGTTGAATGATTTCCAGGTTTTAATATTACATGCGATACTGCCATGGAGTCTCCAGTTGCTGATCTGCAAGAATTTCTCTAAGGTATATTCCTAGGAGTAGAGTGATTACATCAAAGGACCCACACATACTTATATTTATTAGGTAACACCTGTTGTACTAAATTTGCACCACACACAGAGTGGGTGAGAATTCTTACTGGCCCCTTCAAAGAACCCAAGTTATCTAATTTCTATTGTTGCTATCCAATGGTAGCGACATACCATTTTGTTATAGTTTTATTTCAGTTTCTCCTATTAGTGACATTGAGCCTCCATTTGGATGTCTAGGGCTTGCTGGTGTTTATTTTTTGTTTTATTATTTTAATTTGGGAATTACATTATTATTCCTCTGTATGTAAATACGTCTCGCCCTCTACCTCTGGTGTTTATTTTTAAATGGGATATCTGCTTTAGTTTCCTATTGTAATTCTAATAAATTTCACAAATGTTGTAGCTTAAAATAAAACGTTCTTGAGATCAGAAGTTTTAAATGGCCTCATGGGGCTGGAAACAAGGTGTCAGGAAGTCTTTTTTCCTCCTGAAGGCTCTAGAGTTTGTTTTTCCCTCTTCTCCACATCAGATAAAGATAGCTAAACTTCCTTACCTGACCCTTCTTCACAATAAGGTTTCTTCTTATATAGGGAGTAAAGGAAATTTCCACTTAGCCTCTGGGTTCTTCTCATATTGGTCAGTTAACATCAGACAGATTAGGAGGAAGAAGAAAAATAAATTTAGTTATGCATGTATAGGGAATTTACATAGCTATTTAGATATGTGGATTCCAACGTCAGCAAAGAAAAATGAGCGTATATAGGGCCTCCCTGGTGGCTTAGGGGTTAAGTCTCAGCATTATCACCACTGCTATGGCTTGAGTTCCATCCCCAGCCAGGGTGCTCATCCAGCTGGTGCGGCAGACCTCTCCTGTCTGGCCTGCTGCTCCCCTCAGCAGTGCATTTCAGTAGATCTGTCTGTTCTGCTCCCCACTGTGTCTGGTGACTCCTCTTACCCTCTGTACGTCTGGCCCACACCCAATTCTACAATTCTTACAAAAATAAAAAACAAGAGAGAGAGTATATATTCTGAGCTAAGGGACAGGATAGGGTCCAGAGGGTTCAAGGGCAAAAGAATGGAGTGCACATGATGAACGGATGACTCATATAATGAAGATCAGCTTTTCTGTATATTAGGTGTTTGTCCTGCCATGTAGACAGCTTTCTCTGATTAAAAAAAAAAGTTATTTCTCATAAAAATCCTAATTCTGGGTAATATACCCAATTTCACTCAATCCTGCTGGGTCTCAATAACTTCAACTTGAAATAATCCCAAGTACCAGATCATGGGAGTATAAGTTCTGAACATCATTGTGACAACTACCCTTTAATGTATTTACACTGAAAGTTTGAAGAATGTAATTCTCTGAGGTTCATTTGTAAGGACCTTGTTAGATTCACCACCTGGTGTTGGACCTTGGTCCCTTCCCTTTCCTTGTACATCCTTTAGAAGAACAACTCAAGGTTTCAGTGCAGGTAAGTCCAGAGTAAAAGACAGTGCCGGCATTTATTTCTGCCCATATTGAACCCCTCCTCAAGAATTGCTGTTTAACATGGAGTTTTGCCTCTCCATTTATTTTCCTTTATTTATCCAGCAAATATTTTAGATACTTAGCATATTTTAGATATCTAAAAGTGTTTTATTCAGTATTTTACTTCTTTTTATCAGATACCATTTAAGCTGTCTTATTTAATCTGTTGATGGAAACAGAAATCCCTGCAAACACAAAGCTTTAGATTTACATTTAGACTGTGTTTCTGATTTGTGGGGAAGTTTTAAAATACTCTATATGTAATTTGCAATAATATAATTCATTAATGTCTTACTCTAGTTCTATTTATATTAGATAAGGTGTATTAAATGATGCTTGATAAGTAATAGCACACCATGTTAAATTTGACCAACTTGTCAAAAAGTCTTGTTCAGAAGCACAGTATCTAGCCTAACAATTTGAGGAAACTGTCACTGGTTCTCCACCAATCAGAGTATAAGACTAGGACTAACAATGATTCTCTCCATGTCATTTGTCAGCCACAACTCCTACAGATTGCTATCACAGTGACTGGCAAAATGATCCGGAGTAGACGGAGAACAGAAAATAAAAGTCAGAAAATGTTGAGCAGAAAACTAAGAACCAGGTGCCTAGCTATCAATTATTTGATTTATACTATAACCTTATACATTTGGACATTTATTTTTGGTAAGTGTGAAATTAAACAATAAATGACGGTACACTGTAGGTTTTCTGAATCAATGATAAATTTGAACTACCATTTTTTAACTCAATGTTTGTTAAGAAAATGTACTATTCCTATTCAGAAATCTTTTTCCATAATTGACAATTGTTAAAAGCTTTCTTTCAATTTTGATAAAATTATTTTGTGGTTACTTAGAAAATCCCCAATTAATCAGTCATTCACCTATTAAACTCCTATCATTAGTTTTCATTGCCTGGGCTTAAGTCCCTATACAGATATAAATTCCTAATAATCTAAAAGAGGCATAAGGAAATGATCATGAAGTTGCTTTTAAAAATCTTTTTTTTTAATGTGTTAATGGCAGAGAAAGAATATGGACCTTTTTAGAATTAGAACCAACTTTTAAGGTTCTCTCAGAAGACAGGTAGATTTAAAACATGCAATGCAGTTTTAAAATGCTTCCAGTTAGCTCTTTTATAGAATGAAAATGAAACCAAATAAGTCAACATCTTGTAGGGAAAACAAATGCTCTAAAGGTCTGATGTTCTGATTAAGAGATCATTAGGAACAGAGAGAAACATTGATACACGTACATTACTTTCATCTTGTGAGGTAGTTATTATTTCTTCCATTTTAAAGCAGTAGGAAAGGGTCTATCAAGAAATTCTCAGGTCAATAAATGACAGTACCAGGATATACACTCAGGTTTTTCATGAATTGCAGTATTCTCATATACTCGGAATATCTCTCCATAGGTATTTGCTGGCAATACTCAGGTACTTGCTGGTTGAATGATAGACTAGGTCAGTTCATTGAATTTTTATTGAGGAGCTAGTGTGATCTAAAGGTGTAGTCTGGCTCCTAAAGTTTGCTCTAAGATTGACACTTGGGAAAACTGGTAATATTCCATTTCACTCTAATATACCAATTTGATCAAATAGCTTGTAACAGCTTTCAGAGTGAGATATTGTTTATTGGTAGGATTCTTTTCCACCTTTATTGGGTGACCAAACACCCTCAAACTTCATTCCCAAACAGACCCCAAAATATAGGAAAATCACACTCCTGGACACTTGGATTCCCTCATGGAATATTAGATGATCTTCAACTGTTCAGATCACTAGGGAGGTGTGCAAATCTGGGAACTAATGAAGATGAACTGTATGCCAACTGTGGGGGAATTTTTGGGGGTGTTTTAGGGAACAAGCTTTGGATTCTTAATGAGTTAAGATTGTTGCCAGAAAGATATTTGGTTTTACTTTACAGAGGTATTCACTTCAGCACATCTGTAGATGATGTCATCCCACACTAAATGTCTCTAATTATTAATACATATGTTCTCTCCATTTGCAGGCACTAATGATGTGGCAGTAATAGTCTTGCCAAAATTTCATTGAGGCCACGAGTAACTTGTTTCCCAGATGGATTATACTTGACAATATGTGGGGGATGAATTTTTCTTGTAGTTTCAGCAATAAAAACCTGGATTGTATTCCTGGGAGTCTGGATAAGGGGTATTATATAATGTGTTGGGAGAAAGGCTGTCTGCTTCTGAAAGAAAGTAAATGAAGTAAGGAGGGAATATATATATATATATATATATATTCTTTCCACAGAATATATATATATTCTTTCCAAAACTCCGTATCTCTAGTACTTATACCCAGGGGTTACCCAAAGACACAAACCCTCTAAGAACTGGAAGACATTGAATTCAATTATGTGCTCAGATTCAGAAATAGGTAGCATAGTGTGTATTAACTATAGTCATCGTGGTAGAGAATATTGCAAGATCATACTTTTTCAGTACAGGGTATTATCTTCTCATTCAGATATTTTTAAACCCCCAAACTTTCCTCTTCTGGTAGATTTTGTAATTTCTAAATGTGTATATTAAAGATTAAAAAGTCCATTAAGGAAATTTCTATGACAATGATATAGACTTTCTTATCATGTGAAATGCAACTAGTTTCATTTTCTCAATGTTTAAACTTAGGCATTTGTGTCTATAGAGATGCCTATTTCATGGTTTCATTCAGAACAAATGAAATATTTCTTTTCATGAATTAGAACTCTTAGGGACTGCCAATTTCAGGAGGTGCTTCCGATTCCTACCCACTACTTATTTACTTTGCTCTGCCTTGAATGCCATTGTTTCCTTTCATATTCACCTTAAATCACCCTAATTCTGTAGTGTTGGAAAAGATACTGAGTTCCACACAACCTCACACACTCCATTTTTGCTGCCATTTTTGGTCTGAGCCATAGATCAGCATAACAGCTGGAATTAATCAAGTAGAGATGCAAATACATTCTACATTCTTTTATCTCAAAAAAATGTTATTCACATGATCATATTATTTAAATCAAATCTCCCTGTCCCATTCAGTTTTCGCCCTCTATAATCAAACTTTCTAAAATTTATTTACACTCTGTCTTCACTTTCTCACTTTCCATCGTTCATCAGCCCACAGCAATCAGGTCTCTTTCCCACTATCCACTTGAAAGACCCTTGCCAAGTTCACAATACTCTGCAGGGCACAAAATTCAATAAATGGAGCTCCTCTCTCCTTTCTATTACCTCTCAGAATTATTAGAAATAGTTTATTATTCTCTACTACTTGAAACATTCTCACTTGAATACTCTGATCCCTCTATTTCCAGTTTTCCTAACACACCAATTATGCTTCCATATTGGTGATATTTCCATTTTCTCATTTTCAAGACCTCTAAGTGTTGCTATCACCCAGGACTTAGTTCTGTATGCTCTTCCCTTCATTCTCTCCATAGTGACATGTATGTCAGATATGTATGTGTGTATGTATGTATATACATGGTTTATATAATTCATAGAGTTAAAAAATTAACAGTTTATGAGTCTATGTGAGTTTGATATTTTCTATTTTACCGTTCTATATTATATAAATTCCATTTCGCTTTTTAAAATGTTGTTCTTAACTCACTAAATCAATATAATAACACTAATGGATTATGACTCACAGTTATAAAAACACTCTTTCCATGGTTTTAAACATCATCTACATACTGAAGATTCCTAAATTTATGTCCCTCCTCTCACTTCCAGGCTTGTAAATATAACTGCCTCCTTGTCCTAGCTATTTGACCATCTTATATGAAAACCAGATGGAACCGCATGAAAACTGAACTCTTTATTTTTGGCACAAACCTTTATTTATCCCAGTTAGTCAACGGACCTTACCTTGAACGCAGGTGATCCCCCTGAAAGCTCTGGCTCGTCCTCGGCTCCCTGACTCACACACACAAACACTCTAGGATCGGGTCTCCTCCATTGTACACTGTGTGGAGATGACAGGACCATTTTCATAAGTGGGTTCTGATGTCAAGTGGTGGATTTTTACCTGGAGTTACTCAAAATCACCTTCATTTCACTATTTTGGAGCAGCCATTTAGCACCAGATCTGTCATGCAGATCCAGCTCTTTCATGGTTGAGGAGCTGGTAGGTTCCTCCTTCAGGAACGCCGGTTTGTTTCTGCCCTCCTATCTCTGGGCGCATGGAGAAGTTCAACTGAGGCTGTACTGACGCGTAGTTCTTCAGCCTGTGCATTTCACCCATTTCCTTTCTCCCTGGCTCCTGTGGGCAGGATAGCTTGGCTGTCACGAGAAAGAGAAACCAGAGTGGAATCAGTGTGTCTGAGTCTGTAGCCGATGAATGATTCATGATGGAGAGACAGCACACTAAAAGACCAATGCCTCAAATGATCAGTTTATCAAAATGGATTAATTCCTTATAATGCCTATATATGCAATATTTTCTGGTTGGCAGGGTCTAAGGGAGCTGTTGAAAGTCAACATTTACAAGTGGGGCTTCCTCACATTTTTCTGCCTCAGTTTCCTGAGTTTCTGCCCCGAATCTCCTCGATTCCAGGGAAAGCTGCCTCCATCTTGCTCCATTAGCAGGAGATTCTTTCTCTGTCCCCAACTTGCAACAGCTGAGGCAGAGGGAGGCAGGTCAGACACAAATGAATATTTTATTGAAAGGTATTACCAAAGGACACAACTAATCTTTGGTGGTAGATGTTAGAATCGAGGTTGGATAGAAGTGGGGATGGAGCATTATGAACTAAAAAAGGGGTGCAGGGAGAGGACTTTTTAGGTGCTGGAATGTTCTATATTGTACCTGGATACACAGCATGTGTATAATATGTTAAGATTCATTGAGCTATATAATAGCATTTGCCCACTTGCTGTGTCCATGTTCTATTTCAATACAGAATAAACATTTCAAAACCCATAAAACTAACAAATATTTATTCCATGCATGCTTGTTATTATACACTTTCTAAATAGGTTAAATGTGATGCATTTTGGTCATTTTTCATAGGGCAACTCTCTAAATGTTTACTTGACAGAAATTTTGGTTTTAAAATGGTTTGCTTAAAAAAAAAGGTTGAAACTTTAAAATTCAAAATAAAACACTGAAATCTGAGATGTATTCATAAGACTAAGGTATTTAACATATTCAAATATATGTTGGAAAAAAACTGTATGGAAGTTCCTCAAAAAACTTAAAAATAGAACTACCATATGATCCAGCAATCCAACTTCTGGGTATGCATCCAAAGGAAATGAAAACAGGATATTAAAAAGATATCTAACCCTTCGTGTTCACTGCAACATTATTCACAGTAGCAAGACATGGAAGCAAAGGGTCCATTTTTTAATAGGTGAATGGATAAAGAAGATGGATGTATGTATATGTACACACACACACACATATATATAGCAATGTATTTCTATATGTTATAGAAGGAAATTCTACCACTTGCAACATGAATGAAATGTGAAGTCATTATGCTAAGTAAAATAAAGCAGAGGAAGACAAATACTTCATGGTATGTATATTGGAATTTTTTAAAAAACAAAAACATTGAACTCATAAAACAGAAGGTAGAAAATTTACTGCCAAGAACTGAGGGGTGAGGAAATAGGGAGAGGTTGGTAAAAGTGTACAAACTTTAATCTGTAAGATAAATATAAGGTCTAAAGATCTAAGGTAAAACATGCTGACTATAGTCAATAATACTGTGTCATATAATGGAAATTTGTTGAGAATAAAATGTAAATATTCTCACCAAAATAAAAAGGTACTCAGATGAGGTGACAGGTGTGTTCATTAACTCGATGGTGAGAAACCTTTTATAATGTATCTGTATATCAAATTACCATACACTTTAACTACCTTATCATTTTATTTGTCAAACCTCAATAAAGCTGAAATAGATCTGAAAATGAAAAAATATATCTATGCGTATATTTAAAAGAATATATTCTTAAGAAGGCTAAAACAATCCTCAACTGTTAACAAATTAAGCATTCCTTAAATTTGGCTAAATTAAAATATTACTCATGTAATATTTCCATTGACTATACCCAAGAAACATGTGTTCATTAACATAGTCACAAGAGTATACTCTTGCCCATTGTATATACTTGGGAAATCTTTTCTTTTATAGAAACCTTTTAAATAGCTTTTGTATATTCAGGGAACTGTCATTTAGCAAATTAATCTTTCAGCCAATTAAATTTTCTGTGAATTGTCTTTCAGAAGATTAATCAGTTTTTGGTTGAGATGAAGCTGAATTTTATAAGTCAGATATTGCTGTGGCTAAGTAAAAATTAAAAGTCAAATTAGATTAGGGTAAGCAGCAGTACATAACAGCAAAACCAGTGGCATCCTGGAAGGAATTGAAGAAACAGTTTGGGTACAATAGGCTGCAGAGAAAGACAGTCAGAAATAAAAATAAACTATTTGATACATTTCAGGGGGTGGGGTGTGAGAGAAGTGAGGAGAGCAGGAGTATGGGGTTGGAGAGAGACCTGGACCAAGTGGCAGCCTTACAGGGAAGGTTTTCAAGCTGTGGGGCTGTCCATGCAAACTCTCCCCTACCCACCCCCCCATCCCACCCCCACCGCCTTTACTGAAGGCATTCACTTCTAGCGAACAACTACCTTTATAAACAAAAAGTCCCCTGCAGCCAGATCCTCAAAAGGTCTGCTACTGCAGACCTGGGTTTGTTCTGAATTTTTCCTGTCTGACAGGTATGAAGGGGCCACCATTTCCTGAGACTGGAACCCCATCTCTGCTTGCCTTCCACACATTCTCTGTTAATTCCCACTTTCATTTTTTTGTACATCCCTGTTTCTTCCGAAATTTGTGTTCTTGTTTCACATTCTTGTGAGTTCCAAAAACAGTAGGGGAATGATGAGTCTCATATCATTTTCAAACCACTGATGGTCAACTTTTTTGGTGACCATCTTTGGAAGCCTAAAGATCAAGGGAATTGTTCTTATATAAAACACTTTTTCAGATTCTGTTCATGTTGCCACAAAAGGTAAGATTCCACCTTTTTCAATAGCTTGAGTAGATTCCATTGAGTGTATATACTCCAACTTCTTTATCCAGACTTCTGTCAGAGTGATTATGCTAAGCAAAATAAGCCAGAAAGTGAAGGGCAGTTACCAGATGGTTTCTCATGTGGCATATAAATAACCAAACAAAACACAACAAAAATAACTAGTGGAATCTGTGCAAAATATAGTGTTACTAAGGAGAAAATAAGGGATTGGGTGGGAGGAGTGGGGTAGAGGGGTTCAACTTGATAGTGATGAATGATGAAAAAATAAAATACTTCATAGTTACAATAAAATGTATTCCTGTGATTCGGAAAAAACATCCCATTTTAAACTGGTCATGTACACAGAACAGACCAAAAAAAAAAAAAAGCAAAAATTCATGAAAAATCACCTGCACTCAAACCAGATAAACAGATAATTAAATTAAATATAATTTAAATTATGGGTTTATGGAGGAAAGAATAATTGAATATTAGGCTGAGAATCACAAGAATTTTTCAATATTTGAACTGTGCCTTGGAGACAGGTAGAAAATTTCATACAAATAACTAATTTATAAAATAACCTCTGCCAGTCTCCATTTCCTGAAATTCCATAAACTTAAATACTTTTTCAAAATAGCAAAACCCTTAAAATTAAAGTGCTCCTGGGGGTGGACTGAAAAGGAGATTTTAAAGATGGAGGTAAAGTCAAGTAAACAACCAAGGCATCAGACTCACATTTGTCATATTAAAGGTTTGCCTGCTGCCTTTGTGGCAAGATCATCTGTATTGGCCCGAGGGATCGGTGTACAGGATCCTGCACAGGCGTTAGCCTTCTCCTTTTAACTCACCAACAAATATGTTCCCTCATATTGGGTAAATATCTTAACTTCATTTTGTTTTCATAATCTCTCATTCATTTTTGCTTTGCTCTCTTCTTTAAGGATAGCCATTGCCATTGTGATGACCCTATCTTTAATGCAATCTCATTTCCTAGTGGAAACGAGAAATTAATAAACGTTTTTGCTCAGATTTGCAGAGCAACTTCGACAGGCTCTCAGACCAAATCTCTAAAATAAAATCATTCCACTGATCAGGATAATCACTTCAATAAGAATAAATTCCAAAACTCAATGATAAAATTTGTGGAAAAATCCACACTGTTCAATAATGAACTTGGGACATTCCTTGTTTTATTTTTAAATGCAGTAACATTGGTTAACCACATTGTATATAACTCATTGTATATATTGTAGAGGATCACCTGTTCATATGTATTACCACACCCCATCTGACACAAGGCACCATAGTGCTTCTCCTTAGGCCATGGTCCTCCTGCACACCCTGCTCTCCACCATCCCCCTTTCCCTTGCAGCCTCATATCTACAGTCAGAGTCCAGGATGTTTTACTGGTTTGGTTTAATATGATCCTTTACTTTCTCTCTATCCACATAAAAGTGCAACCACGGTATTTGTCTTTCCCTGGTTGACTCATTTCACTTAACATTGTCCTCTCCATTCCATACATGACCATGGGCCTTAACATGTTTCCACAACTAGGCTATTGTAAATAGTGCTTCAATGAACACAAGAGTGCAGACCTTCCTTTGAATTAATGTTTTTACGTACTTTGGGTAGACACCTAAGAGTAAGAGTGGAATTGCTGGAAGATCTATTTTTAATATTTTGAGAAACCACCATACTGGCTTTCATAAGGGCTGGACCAGTCTAAGGCTCCACCAACAGTGTATGAGAGTCCCTTTTTTCTACATTCTTACCAACACTTGTTTCTGTTTTTTCTGATATGGGCCATTCTAATGGGTGTGAGATGGTATCTCATTATGGATGTTCCTGGGCTTTAATAGTGGCAATCTTCAAAATAACCAAAACTTCAGAGAAAAGGGAAAATGAGTGCAGAGGTTTGAATAAGTCAATACAGATGGGTAGAGTAGGTGAAAAAACAGTGTGAGTAAGTATGGGTCAGCTCTAGTTTCCATGAAAGTCACTTAAGCAGAGGAAAATGTGCAGCTTTGATGCAGTTTGGGAAGCTGTTTTATTTGATCACACAGATAAGACTGATGGAGCCCATCAGAGTTGTCCCATGTTGGATAAAATGTACTTGAGATATAAATATCCTAGAACACAAAGATAAATCACACCAGGCCATATTGGCTTGATGCAAATTATTCATTTGTTGTTTTCTTCACCATGCACCATTTTATGAGCATTCATTGTCCTCTGCATATGGTGAATGTATCCGCATTCCTGTTTATCTACCATTAGAGTAATATTCTACATTTGACTACTGAACCCAGTTTCTTGTGAGTCTAGAGAACTGCTTGGGAAGAAAAAGTTAAGCTTCTATGCTGATATTTAAAGGACTTTCTTCAAACAGGTTGATGAGTTCCCTGTAGTCTTTCTACATCCAAATAACAGAGTTTTGTTGTGTGTGTGTGTGTTTTGACTTTATCCTGATCTAGCTCATAACTTGTAAGACAAGAAGATAACCTAGAATTCTTTTAGTCATAATTACACTTAGGATCTAAAGCCACACAGCCTTAGCTGTACAGCTCTAGAAACTAGGTCTATAGCAATTCTCTGTCCAGTTACCTAACAATCATCTTCCCCAAAACATGTGCATAAAAGTAGGTGGCAAATGTTAGATGCAGATTGAAGCAAATTGATAACTACAAGTAGTTCTTGGAACATGAACAAGGGGCAAAGAATCACCCATGCTCAGATACTTATGGAAAGAAAATCACTTAGTAATGTCAAGGAAGTTGAGGTGATGATGAAGTAATCCAAATTTAAATACCTCTGAGTATTATCATTATTTCTTAAGTCATATAATCAGGGGTTACTCTGAGAAGTAGAGATACAGCTGGCCCTTCCTCTCCCTGGGAAAAACTTCAGCAGTGACGCAGGGGTGAAGAACATGCAGTAAGAGAGTAAGGGTAGTTGTGGAAGTTGTGGTTTGGTTCTTACACTGCATATTATCTGTAGGAGGTGAGAACACAGACTGAAAGATGAAAGCTAAGAGGTAAAGAATCTGAGCTAAGAGAGAGAGAGCTGGTGGAGCTGGCGGAGGGGAGGTGGGGCCACAATGACAGATCTGTGGGTTCTCATTACACTGGGGACTTCCTTCTTGTACATGGGCAATTTCAAGAGGATAAATGTGTGGATTTGTTCCTTTTGCTGTGCAGTGATTTGCTCTGATGGTTTGGATAAATGCACCCGAAAACAGAGAAGAATAATCTTCCTTGAATATTAGATATATATTGCTTGACTAATTACATCTTAAGAAATGGCAAATGAATCAAAGTTATTCTCTCCATTAGAAATATAATCATTATTATGTGGATAAAAAAACACTCTGTGTTCTGCCAAGGTGCTAGAACCTTGCAGAGGGTCACTTTATATTGAAGAGTAAGCATCTATGTAAGAAAATACCAGTATGGTACCTGATATATTTTATAGGTGAGGAAAGCAGGTTTAGAGGGATTCAATTGCTTGTCCTCATCTTCCTTCTGATGAGAAAATCTGTTCTCTTTATTTCAAATGAAGTTTCTGAAATACTATGCCAAAGAAGTTGCTCGATAAATGTAGCCCATAGAAAAGAAATCCCCAAAGTTGTTGTTAAAGACATTCAGGAGTCCTCTGAGACTTGAATAGAATCAATGATCTTGTCTTCAACATCCTTCCTCATCATGTTTCCATGGGGGTAGCAGGGAAGGACACAACAAAGGGATAGAACTAATGAGAAAACTCCCAGTTAACCCCCATCTTCATTCTAATACTGCTGATATTTATTTACATGTCTATTGCTGTTAAGCTGTTCAGAGAGTCATTAGTTAAAAACAACAGTCCATCTATGTGATTGTTGCACTATATAACATATTTTCTTGGACAGTATCTTTACTTCCAATCCTGTGGAATTTACCAGCTTAGACTTATCTGCATGATTCCAAATTTTGAGTAAATTATTCGCTGAGGGAGGAAGTGTGGCAATTGGTCATTCAGTCAGGGCTGTTTTGATCCTGGAGACACAGCATCCACAAGATTGATTGATTCTTTCCATTCTATCAGGATGTGTTGTTATAAACTTCAATCTGACCTTTAAATAAAAAGAAAAAAAAAACTTGAAAATATATTCAGTATTTTTCATCTGGCAGGATCCCCAGATATTCCAAATATATTTTATTTACTGGCATCAAAAGTTAAAGTAGACAGTTGTGCTGTGCTATTCCTTTCAATTGCATCTCTACTTTTTTCATCTATTCCTACCTGCCTTTTAAAAAATTCATTTATACATCTTTCAAGATCCACAGCAATATAAACACACACCCACACTCCTAGCATCAAAATATATAAATTTTGGGTAAATGACATTCCATCCGAGTGATTTACAAATAGTCAAACAGTAAGCATGAGCTCTGAATTATTAAAACTAAGGTCTCTAATTCACATATTTATTTTTATAGACGTGACTATCTTTGAAGGACACAGTTAACACACCTTGTACTCAGTATGACTAAGAGTGAACATTTCAAACAGGGAATCTCTTAAAATCATCCATCCAATGGGGTTAGAAAAGTGAGATTTAGTTTGCAAGGATACATTTTCCAAATCTTTTTGATGTTTCACATTATCTAAAGACATGGATATTTGGACGGAAAAAGTCTGATCATTGAGTCTAGCAAACCAGTAAAAGGATTTTCTGAATGCATGAAATTCTGGTGTAGGAAACAGAAAGCTAATATTCCATTTGCCTTTCTTCCCCTCTTCTGATGCTATATCAGCATGAGTCAGACTATTCAATTTATTACAATCTTAAGATAGAGACTTTTGTTTGTCTATAAGGAAATTACATTTTAAATGAGAACATGTAGCATTATACAACAAAAGCAAAAATTGTATACCATGTGGGGACTGTAGAAAAATCCCAGGGAGTAAATAATTGGTCTATGGCGAGGCTTTGAAGGATGTCAATGACGTTTTCTTAAATTCAAAGTTAAGAACTCCCTTATTGATACAGGTTACAAAGAAGATAGAATTACTCTGCCAACAACTGAGAATTTCAGGAACCTGTTGACATGGTATTGTTGCCAAGGAAAGGGAGTTTTAATTTTAAAGGGCTTTGCTGCATGACTGAGTTTACTAATAATTTCATTAGCCAATTAATGAAAACTAGCCATTAGAAAGAGATTATAAAATCATTGGGAGCAATTGTAAGGTAGGGAAAGGAAGAAAAGATGTGGTGGGATTTTAATTTACATGATTACTCATAAGGGAGACATTTGCTATTAATAGAATTTGAGATACATTTTTCTTTTGCTGATTGCAGAAACTTAAAAACCTGTCACTTTGTTTTACTTTTTTTTATACATTTTCAAGGGCCAGTGTTAAATAAAAACTATCTCTCTTTAATTGTTTATAGCTCTTGCCATTCCAATATCATTAATTCTATTATTATAGCATTGATACTTTTTATGATATCAAATACATGCTAGAAATAATCAGGCAGAAGCAAGTCAGCAGAAATGAACAACATGTAGTTTACCATCTATCTTTTCTCTGATGCAGGTGAATAGGGTTTTGTTCTAATTCTTTTTCCAGGCTATCTCTAAGTGTTTCTGACTTTAGCAAATTATTTTGAACCTACCCTTTATCACTGAAGTAAGGGGAAAGATATAGATGGTGAAATCAAACAAATCTGGGTTCATACTCTAGCTCTGCTACTAAGAGTCAGTCTAGAGAAATCATTTATTGTACTGAAGCTCCGAGATTTAGCATGTTTGCTTTGGACAAAAGTGGAATGGGTTTATGATCTCAATGCATCTAGATTTAGTCCTCTCAGAGAGTTAGCACCCAATAAATGTGAGACTGTTGTATAAGGCAAATGGAAATAGCATCCTCCCTTAGACAAATGTACCTAGTTTCTCCTTCCTATCCAGTCTCCTTTTGGCATGTGTCCATTTTTCAATAAATGCTGTCACATATGGGTCCATGCATACTTGCTTGCAAACAAATCAATACATGAAAAATGCTCAGTTGTTATATTACCCAGAGATCTCAGCAGCCATATTCTCAAATTCTTTGTCTCCAGTTCTCTATATCCTTCTATCCACCTTTGTCATTTGGACAAAGATCAAGTACATATTCTTATATAGGTCACCCATTACTAAATTACTGATCCATATTCCATCTGAGTGCATGAATGTCTTTTTTAAAGCTTTAACTATTTTTAAAATAGCTGTTACTATCTTCAATGAGTCCTTGATTATGTTAGGGTCTTTTCGCAGTGAGATAATACATGTAAAATACCCAGAAAGGTATGATACTAGACACAACTCAGGTGAAAGGTTAAGGTTCCCTTCTCAATGCACCTGCCTTCATTCTACTATAACATTTATTACTCTGTAATTTGGCTATGCTTCCTCTGATACATTGTGAGTTCTTCTAAGTCAGAGTCTTTGTGTTTAAAAAAAACCCAGTAAACAATCCGACTCATAGATACAAACTTATTGAATGAACAGAATGGTTTACCAATGTTTTAATGAACATCCCATTATAATTTTATTAATAAATAACTCACAATAAATAGGAAAATCATTTTTGTCCCTTGTCAGATTTTTTTTTAAGATCTAGGAGTTGGATCATTTGACTGTTTAAGTTAAAGTGATGAATCCATTCATAAAAATGTGACTTTCACTCTAGGACTAAAATGCCCCTCTTGAGCAAAATAAAAGAATGGCCAGTGGCAAGCCCAGTCAAAGGAAAGCTTGTTTATTGTTATTTTAATAAAGTCCAGGATCCTCAAACCAAAGACTCCCTGTCCTTCTGTAGAGGTCATTGTCTACTGAAGAGGGCATATCAACTGAGTTATTGTCAGTGATGGCAGAAGTTGAGATAGGGCGTCAGCAGTTGCCAGGAAAGAAGTCAAGGGAACGTAGGTAGAAAACTAGGCTAGTGAATACCTAGCCACCTGAAGTAGACTAAGCAGAGAGAGGAGCTCTATCCTCTTGACAAGGAAGCAGACCTTCTGCTTCTCACCCAGGTCCTTGGTCTCAGCAAGAAGAGTTCTTGTCTAGGAAATAAAACTTTGCTCTAATGCATTTATTTTTTAACTTTGGTGTCCAATTCCAAATAAATTAACCAACAGGTTGTTCTACTTATAAGGCCAAATAACATAGTAAAATGTATTTGTTTATCAAATATAATTTAAGTAGTATACGTAAAGCTATATTGTGATAACTGGCAGAGGGCCAGTTGGAACAGTGTTTTACAAATTTGTTTTCTTTCCTACAATAGATTTTGTTCAATGACAAAGCCTGATGAACCGTTTCATAAGCACCACCTGACAGTGTCAGAATTACTCTTCATAATGAGGACACTGTTTCTTTCCATCTCTTGATTTTATTTACTGCAAACTCAATATTGTCACAACAGAAAAAAATGCTATCCAATTTACTGCTGTGGTAAGTCTGTATTTGGGTTTTCAAAAGGTCATGATGTGTGTTTTGTGGATGACCTAAAGAACCAATTGTTGCAAGGTGGAATAGAAGTGATTAATCATTTCTATGAAAGGAGTGAAATGGAGAAATGTCTCAAAGGACAACTGGGAGGAAATATTGTCCCTCTCATTCTGTAAAGTAAGTTGCAATAAAACCTTTATTTGCAAAAGTCAAAAAAGTTATCAAATATAAAACTAAATTTCGTAAATGTTCGAGTAAGGAGGCACATTCATGACATGTGTGAATGTTCATGCTAAGATAACGTATTCATCCATCCAATATTAATTATCTTCCTTGCACTACACATTTTAGCCCTTATGATCACATAACCTTGAACGAAATATGCAAACAAGTGTTGACAATGAACAATTTTAATAATAAAAGAGGAAGATACAAGATTCTATGGATTCACAAAGAAATAAAGTCTCAGCTGTGCCCGAAGTCATCAGAAGGGTTTTGAATTCAATGCTCTGATTCTATGACAAACCTCTTAGACCAACATCAACTCATAATTTTTCTCCACCCCCAAAATAATAGTCCCTCTCTATCCTCCATTTACCCAACACCAGTCCTGTGCAAGGTATTGGGTAACTTTCTCCCCATATCCATTCTCTCCCTTGAACTTATCTGTCCTTAACACCTAGTCCTTGATTAGATTTTGTGTCTAAAGTGAAGGGTCAAGGCAGTCTGATTCCTTCTGTAGCCAGAAGGAAGGCTGTAGCCAGAAATTGTTCATGTCTTTTGCATTTATCTCTGTTCTAGCCTACAACATAGTCATTTGAAGCCAGACTGTTTTATTCATTTTCTCAAGAGATATTTGTTGAGATCTTCCAGTGTTAGGCTTTATTTTAGGCACTAGGATAAAGTTGCAAAACTAGCAGTCTCCAACTTCATAGGAAATTGAAGTGGAGAGAGGTGAATTTACAAGCTGAAGTTCAAGTTGAAAGTCACTGGCAGAATAGAATTAGCCCCAGGTCTTTTAACTCCCAAGAATCACAAAGACACTTTTCCGTTAAAGTTTTACTACTTACCTTGAATGACCTTGAATCCTGAGGATTCTTGAAAGTGTGCATGTGTGTGTGAGAGAGACAGAAACAAAGAGAAAAAAGGACGCGTATGTGATATATGCCCAGCTAACCAAATCCTGCTTGTATCTTCAGTTCCCTTAGCCCACAGCTTACCATGGCCTTATATATGACTAGTCCATATCCTGAATAATTTTATTCTCTATTTAGGCAAATTGAACCTAGTGCCTTAAACATAGTTAATCCTCAGTGAATATTTACAGACGAATATGAAATATTGTTGTACAATCTATTAGGAAATAATATATTAATTGTGCAGAATGCTATATTAAAATAAACAGTTCACCAATAGGACAGAATCCCAGAATGAAGATGATATCAGAAAGTCAACCCTTTAACTTGAAAATGTTCTATTTCCAAAATAGGCTCCCTCTGCTTTCTTCACCCAGGGTCAATGACTGAATTGGATTGGCATAAATTGACATTGTTCCCAAGTCCATTTTCAAATTTAACTGGTATTTCTGAAAAGCTGCCAGTGGTCATTTCACACAGCAAATGCACTCTCACTCCAGAACCGGAACTGCTACCCAGCAGGCGACACAGTCACTTCAGCTGCTTCACAATCAATGTGAATTACCTGTGCCTCGGTGGTGATTGGGAAAGTGGCTGGAATGGGTAGGACACACATATGCTCAGCCCAAGTTTGCATATATTTTCCCTCTTAGCCTGCCTCTTAACACATCTTTGTTATTAATAATTAGCCATGATTACAACCTGAGAGATTATGCGTGAGAAAAAGTATTAATTCCATTTGCTAAAATGAGCACAATTTTTTGAAGTTCTAATAAACTCCTAATGGCGTTTTCCCCTCCCTTTCCCCCAGTTCCCAGGCAAACTTATTTCTGTACTTGTTTTGTATTTCTCTGGGGCCTGCTTTGCTGGTAAGGAGGCAAGTTTTAGCTCTGACATCCTCGGTGTATATTCAAGCCACAGTGAAAATTGTACCTAATTTTTTCTCTGAAATGTAGAGAACAATGAAGGGGAGAAGCTAGAAATCAGAAGGTAACAAGGTTTGAAGATTAATTCTGCTACACCTGTCAGGAAGTTGATGAAAGATGGTTTCTCTTTATTAATCACCAATTTCAAAGTTGGAAAAGGGGAAAGAAAAAGGACCAGCTCTGGACTTTGTTTCCTCAGTGACTGAAAAAATCTCCATGAAAGACACAAATTGAGTTCCAGTGCTCAGGTGAGGGCACCGATATCATTTGAGATCAATCTCATGCTTGAATCTGAAGACCCTGCATCCTCTTCAGGATCTGAGTCTGGGCGTCCCCCCACACCCACCGGGGAGCAGCTGAATGACTTACGCCCAAGACCCCCCCTCCCCAGAAGTGGAGGAAGAGAGCTCTGGAAATAGTTTCTTTTAATGAACAGCACCTGCGATAAGATGCTTTGCACTTTGTGGGTTTCTTTTTTGATAAAACAATAAAATTCTTCATAAATATTCCCTATGAATCTAAAGACTGAGTAGGAATCATCAGTAACTTTTAACTTTGTCTATTTATTTTATGTTTTTGTTTATTGTTTTTATTTTATACTCTATGGTTATCATGTACTAAATGTGGATTATTTCTTAATATGTTTTATATTAAACATAACAGATTTGGGGGAGGGTCGCCTATTTTATGCTGGGTTCTCTAGAGCCAGAGCCAGAAACAAAAGATTTGGGTGCAAATAGCTTAACTGCAAGAATTCTAGGGAGCACCGACAAAGACGTGGGGAGAGGAAGTTGGGGTGGGAAGGAGACCAGTGTCCATGGAGAATGGGCGGGCTCCATCTCCCAGGAACAGCTTGACCACAAGAAGGGGAGGCACGAGAGCCAAGGGGGGCTCAAGGTCTTAGGTGGAGGATTTTGTATGCTTCGGTGGTGGTGCGGTGCGGTGTGGTAGCAAGGTGGGGAGGGTCCCGGGGACAGACAGGAATCAAGGACAAAAAAGTTTGCAAGAATTTTAGTTTTCCCATGAGCTGGTAAACAGGAGGTTAAAAACCCCGAGGAATATAGGTTCAGACACCTGCTGCCATAAACTTCCGTGGGTCCTTGTTGTTGTTACTTTTCCTTTTCCACTAATTCCCCTCCACCACCACCCCCCTCCCCCCTCTCCCCCCCAGTCCTGGGCATTTCTGAGCTATCTTTCCACAGTTTAACCAGTTGGCTGCTATGGGGAAAGGAGAGTTACAGCGCCAGAAGGAGAAAGATAAATACCGGAAGGTGTCACTAATATGCGGAATATAAAGTAACTAAACTAAGAGTCAGATAAAGACAAGCTTAAAAAGCCACCCTTGATAGCTGGCCACAGAACAGCACCAAGAGGGAGGCGGCGAAGGGGGGCAGGAGGCGAAAGGAACGAACAAAGAGGGGAGGAAGCACAATGGCCTCTGGTGGTGGAAAATGGGCAGTTGGGTGGAGGGCGTTCGGTGGTGGTGCCCTCTGATGGGGCTAGCCAATATTACCTCCATTAAAAGTTCATTCATTCATTCATTCATTCATTTTAGAAAGACACAGGAGAAGAGGAGTCACAGACCTTCAGACTAGACTGCTGCAACCTGGAGCTGTGGGCACAGAGCCTCCAGGAGATGTTGACCTTGGGTCACAAGGGGTCACAAGCCTGCGTGACCCCAGCTGCTCAGAGCCGTGTGCACAATCTCCACTTAAGCCAAGTGCACACTCCTGGTTAATTAAGTCCTTTGTTCTCAAACCCCAGTCCTAAAACCTACGTAGACTCTGGTCCCCACACATCCGGAGCCTCTCTCTCCCATGCACAGAGAGGTCTCTCCAGTGTGTCCTTTTCTTGTTTTTTTCACTAATCAGTAAATGCTGACGTCTTGCCTGTCATCACCAGTATCAGTGGGGTTCTCTTTTCAACCTTGATCAGAAGGCCTCAAGAGTCCTTTCATGGTTTGGGAGAGTCCCAAGTCCATTCCTCTGAGGGTGAGCACTGGACAGTGACTATTACTCGGCTGGCTTAGCCACCTCGGTTGCGATCAGGTTGAGAGGGTCAGTTCCCTATCTGCTGGTGGCGACACACATCTGAAGAAGTGTGACTCTATATGTCTAAAGCATATGTAGTGTTGTCAACCAGCATGGCCTCAATTTAAAAGACATCCTTCCTAATCAAAAGATGAGGAAGCTGGGATGCTTACCCTCCAGCATCCAGCCTGTCACTGGCTGAGGCTGCAGCCAGGGGCATTGGGCCCAGAGATCCCTGGGCCTGAGCTTCATACAGACTAAGCAGAGAGAGTCCTTGAGCACAGTTGGAAGTTGTCTATAAAAATGTGTGGGTCTTGGGCAGAGAAGGACAGGACACCAACAGCATTTGTTCCAACGTGCTAAATCCCACTCCTGTGGGGAGGATCATTCTTAAGAGGTGCTAACTGAAGAGTATAGGAAACAAAGGGTGATAATTTGGCCAAAGGACTTTGTAGCCTGGGAAATTGCTCTCTTTCTTGTCGTCTGTTTTCTCCAGTGATGTTAAAAAGTGTGTTCCAGGGCCTCCCTGGTGGCGCAGTGGGTTAAGCAACGTACTATGAAGCAAACCACAGCCACTGCAGCACGAGTTCGATCCCTGCTACCGGCCAGGGAGAGGACCCACATGGCGCAGCAGACCTCTCCTGTTGTGCCTGCTGCTCCCCTCAGCAGTGTACTTCTGTTGATCTGCCTGTTCTGCTCCCTGCTCTCTGTGGTGAATCATCTCATCCCCCCACACCTCTGGCCTGTACCCCAGTGCTTGTATGCATAAATAAATAAATCTTTAGAAAAAAAAAGTGTGTTCCCAAAAGAAAGACCGATTGAGAATAGTACAAAAATAAGTAGAATACAAAAGCATACTCCCCATATTTCCTGCAGACAACCTCCAGTTCTGTTGTTTTCCCAAATAGTCCTGGCCCAGACTCATAGCAATAATAATTTTTACTGGCCCCAACTCACAGCAGTACTAATTTATTGTGTCCTATCCTTTTAGTTTTCAAAGTGTTCTCAACCTTATTAACTCATGTGACCTTGATGGTCAGACAGGCCACCCTCATCTACATTTTCACAAGAAGATGTTGAAAGCACATTTTACTAAATGAATTGCTCAATAGACCCAGGGACAGAACTGAGGCCCCAATAAATATTTATTGGACATCTATATTCCTGTGACTATGCTCAGTTTGTGGGACATGGAGATCAAAAATACACAGTCCTCAACCTTGAGGAAGTCACAGGTTAATGAGAGAAACAGATGTATAAAGAATTCAGTAATAATAAAATATAGTACTCACTAAAACATATGTTAACAAAATACTTTGGAAATACGAAAGAGTGAGCTGGTAAATCTTCTTTTTTTTTAATGAATAGAAGAGCCGGAGTATAGGTCAGAGTCACAGGAGGTGAGAGGATTCACCAGAGACAGAGTGGGGAGTAGAACAGGCTGAAATACTCTGCTGAGGGGAGCAGCAGGTGAGACAGGAGAGGTCTGCTGTGCCATGTGGGTCCCTTCCCTGGCAGGGGATCAAATTCGCTCTCTTGTGCCGCAGATGCTTCACAGTGCATTGCTCAACCCGCTGTGCCACGAGGGAGGACCCTGCTAAATCTTCTTTAGGAGCAAGGTGGGTGTGACTGGTGAGTAGGTTTTAGTATGGAAATAAACAATGCTGGACTTGCAGGGCCTTAACAAAATAGAGAATTATTTCTCACATACAAAAATCTACTATGGTCTTATCACTCACCTGGGCATTTTGACATTGTGGTCCATGGCTACCTAGCTCTATGACCTTCAACATTGGTCTTCTCAGTTGCTTCAACAAGGCGGCATTACAGTCATGGCCAGGTTCTTAACTGTTTCCCCAAAGAAATAATAAATAAGGGGCCTCCCGGGTGGTACAGTGGATTAAGCAACACACTATTGAAGCAAATGTAGCCACTGCAGCACCAGTTCAATCCCTACTTCTGGCCAGAGATGTGACCCACCTGGCACAGCAGACCTCTCCTGTCTCTCCTGCTGCTCCCCTGAGCAGTGTGTTTCAGTAGATCTTCCTGTTCTGCTGCCCACTGCCTCTGGTGGATCCTCTCACCACCCCCACCCCCCATCTGGCCTGTACCTCAGTTCTTGTATGCATAAATAAAATAGAATCTTTAAAAAATAATAACAAATGAACTTCTCATATATGCACTGGCCAAGAAAATCACATGGCCACTCCTAGGTTGAAGGAAGTAAGGAAATACAGGTTTATACATGTTTCGGAAATGAACAGAATCAGAAATATTAGGCAGCACCATAATAGACTCCAAAAAGAAAGGATATTCCAAATAGGCCTAGAATAATGACTGGGGGAATGGCACTTTTGGCAGACAAAAGTAGAAAGGCACAGTCATATGATATGTTTTGAGCATCAAGTTTAGGAACTGTGAGGAGCCCAGAACATGTGCAGGGAGGTGATGGGAGATGTCAGTGAGGTTAACAGGAGTCAAATAATTAAGGGCTAAAAAATTTGGGAATTCATCATCATGGAACCAACAGAAGTTTATAAGCATGACAGATGCTTGTAAGCATGAACAGCTATAGATTTTAGCAAAACATCCCATGTTGAGTGCAGAGTCAGTACAATCTGAAACCTTGTAACTAACACAGATTTCTGAATTTATCTGAAAGTGGCTAGACAATTTAGCAGAATGAATGTTTAGGCCTGTTTGATGTGAGTAGGAAGTACATATTCGATTCCAATAAGTGACTGGAATTAAATTAATTGCTTATATAAAGTAAATTCATAGTTAGATTCTGTCATAGCCACCCTGGCTGGACCTCAGTCCTCAATGATGTTTTAGTTTCACAGACACCAAAGCACATACATACTAATGTATTAAGCAAAACCCATCCTTAATGCATGTTGGAAGGGCAGAAATGGAGTGGTCTATGCACCTTCTGAACTTGCTTATAACTTTATCCAGTAAGTATATAGTTATTCCTTTTCCATTGTATGAGTCAGCAATGAGGAGGTAGAAATTTTTATTCTCGCCAGCCTTAAGTAGGGTAAATGAAAATTTTTATCTTAAAAAAAAAAGGGCAACAAAGATGGACGGCAGATCTAGAAACCAAAGGCAAAGATTGAGATGTGAGTCTAAACAACACTATTTGGAAATTTTATCTTCATAAGATTCATTAAGAAAGGTCACAGTATCCACTCAATTCTCGAATCTCTTTGGCCCTACATGAAGATTATATTTTTGTGTGCTTAGGTCCAAGATTCAGTAGACTATTAAGTATAGTTTGATGTGAGCAGCAAGCACAATGTTCGATTCCCCATAAGTGACTGGAACTAAAATATTTGCTTATGTTTCTTTCCACCTACACTAAATTTCTCCACAATGACTATTTCTTAGAAATGGTTATCTCTAGTGCAAGTACATTAGTGCCTAATGTTTAATAAATGTTGATTGAATAGAACTGAATACACCAAATAACCATCCCCAAGTGCAAATTAGGTCTGCACTCACTTAAAAGAATTAACACATCTGGCCAACACATGAATAGGTTACTCTATAGTATCTAAGCCACGTCAAAGTTGAACGTTTTTTGGAATACGTAATTGAAATGGTAAAGGAGACAAGCTAACTTGACCTAGAGATCAGTCTTTTAACCAGGGAGAAATTAATTCTATTCTGATGTTCTTGAGTGAGTCAGATATATTACTCCAATTTAGCTGCCAATAGTACCCAGCTCACTTTTACATGAAGCATAGTTTTCCTGCTATTCCTGGCTCGCAGTTCTACTAAGAATAGAGTCTTGAGCATAGTTTTGAAGGAATAACCTGACTTTCTTCAAGATTTCTAATCAACCCATCTCAGAGCTTGCAGTTGTCCATGTGTGGGATTTACTTCCAACCAGAGAGTCCATCAAAACACTGACACAGGTTTATTAGTGTAGCTTATGAAAAGTGAATGGACAGAAAAAGAATTGTCCAAATTCAAATATGTCCTTGGTAGTAATTTTGCTATTTCCTGTTCTTCAGAGTTTCCAGGAGCCCGTGGAGCAAATATTCCTAATATTTCTGATTTTATGCTTATCACAAGCCAGTCCTTAACAGTCCTTAACAGTCTTTTTCCCATGAATCTATCAAACCCTCTTGATTTTACTAAGGATTTATTTTATTGTGCCTACTTTTTTTTAGTTCCGCCTTCACCATACTCCATTACTCTTTCAGCTAGAATTTTTTAGAGTTACAATCTAATGATGTCATTCCTTCAGTTAAAACCTCCCCCTGGGTTTCTAAAGTGGAAACTTGCCAGGCAACCTTTGTGCTGTCGACTCCTCCTGACTCCTCAGGCTCTTCTTTCATTCCTCCTCCCCTCCCCTAACACATCTTCTTTCCTTTTAGTCTAGTTAACCCCTACTCATCCTTCTGATTTCATTTCAAATGCTATTTTCTTGGGCATGTTGGGACTGTGACAGTTTCACAAAATATTGACTGTTAACTAAGGTGGACAATTGGGTAGAGTTGGGTAGGCCCATTATGATGCACATAGTTGGGGCACTTTGGAGATTTTTACCAGATTAAAAAATGGTTGTACTAAAATCTGAGGCAATGCAGAAGAATGAGCAGCTTCATCTACTATGTGTCCACATCTGTGACACAAGAACCATGTCCTCAAGTTCTTTTCATTTACAAAGGATCAAGAATTACAGATTCCAGGGTGGGCTCTACCACAAAGGGATTTGTAACACTTGACCTGTCCTGAAAACTCAGCCTATAAGGTGTTCATGAGCTCCACAGTTATTTACTGAGGAGACCTAAAATTCACACCAAATTTCCCCGCTAAGAAGATCTATTAAAATTGAGCAAAAAACATTTTTAAAATAGTTCTTTAAGAATAAAGAGGAGAGTAACTGAGGCAGCCAGGACTTGAGGGTAAAATATCCTGGAGAGAAGGAAGGCGTGCTGAGTTGCCAGATATTCACCACTGTTTTCCTTTCTAGGTATTTGCTGACCCAGTACAAGAGTCAGGCTGAATAGAATCTAGGGGTTCAAGCTTTTGGCAAGAATTTTAGGGATGAAAAAGCATTCAGGATTTGAGAAGTGAAGATTCCCAAGACAAGAAAACCTCAAAGAAGTGAACTGAACATGGTACACTACATTTTTTTCTTAAGGTATTTGCTTATTTCTGATTTGCAAGGTCCAAAAGTAGATATTAGAGAATATTTTAATTGAATAATAATGAAAAATATGACATGGCATTTCATACATAGCAGCTAAAGCTAAATGGAAAGAGGAAAATGTATATCCTTAAATGCATTTATTAAATGCAGATAAAGAAGAAAATGTATATCCTTAAATGCATTTATGAGAAAAGAATAACATCAAGTAAGTTCCCATTGCAAGAAGTTTGGGGGAAAATGGTACACTAAATCTGAAAGAAACACAAGAAAATTATAAAAATAAAGATAAAAACAATGGATATATAAACAATTATAAAATTGAAAAAAAATTAACCAAACCTAGAGTTTGTTCTTGTAAAAAGCAATAAAATGATTAAACCCCATTAAGACAGATTATGAAAAAAAAAAATGAGCAGAGCCAGCTATAAATATTAGCAATATTTGTACTTATTTACAAACCTTCTGTATATTAGAAACACTAAATTCTATTATTAATATTACAGCAGTACATTTGAAACTTAAAATTAAAAATCCTTAAAAACATAAATATCAAAGCTGATTCAATAAAGATAAGAACAAACATACACATATAATATAAAGATATACATAAAATATTTAATTTTGAGCCCTTTAATAGGAAAATTCCAGTTTCAGCTAATAGATTACTTTAAAGATAGCAAAAAAGACCTATATAACAGAACAACGAACCATATATGGTAATTTATTTATGACAAAGTTGACAGTGAATTACAATGGGAATAGAATGGTCTTTCTGTTAAATTATGCATTGTCAATGGATATTATAAAAGTAAAGTCTCTGCCTTTATCTTGTATCACACAAAAATATAATTTTCAGGTGACCTGAAGAATAATATGTAAAAAGTAAAAGTACTAAAATTTCAAGTAAAGGATGTAATGTTTATTTTGAGATAACGCAAAATTTTCTTAAATAGATCACCAAAAATCTAATGTATAAAAACAATTGGTAAGTCATACTGTTGTTGCAATCAAAAATCAGAAGTTCATCCAAAATGATACAATTAAGAGTATGAAATGGCAAGTGATACCAATAGAAAGGGAGATGGTATTTGCAATATGTGGACACTGAAAAGAACTTGTGTCTGCCAATATAGAACTCCCAAAGGTCAGTAAGAAAAATAGGCAACCTAATTGAAAGGGCTTCTTCACCTCTTATGCAGCTTGTCAGGTGGTATAATTACTTTTTATATTCATGCAATGGACTAGTCTATGACGATGATAATGAACACCTCATTGCCATGCAAACGATGTTCAACTCTCACCAACCGAACATCAAT
This sequence comes from Galemys pyrenaicus, assembly GCA_019455555.1. Taxonomy (NCBI): domain Eukaryota; kingdom Metazoa; phylum Chordata; class Mammalia; order Eulipotyphla; family Talpidae; genus Galemys; species Galemys pyrenaicus. The sequence continues at coordinate 1,335,828 of JAGFMF010011961.1, read as the reverse complement.
CGAAAGAAGTCAGGGATCAAAAACCACACAGTATGTAAATCCAACTGTTGAAAATTCAGAAACAGGCAAAAGAGCCTATGGAATAAACGTGAGAATAACAGTTTCCTTTGGCAGGGAGGGGACTGCAAAGGGTGATGAGAGAGGCTGTTAGTAGTTTGCAATGTTTTATTTATTGAGCACAGTAGAGGTTCTATGGCTCTATTGAAGGGGGAAAAAAATCACTGGGATAGTACAACTTGTGATTTGTGCAGTTTTTACTTTAACTTAAATATTATATTTAGAAATGACTTCATACTGCTTTTTTATTAAGACGTACATACAACCTATTTGAAAGTTCAAGAGAGGATGAGGGCAAAAAAATGGCATTCAGTTTCTGAGAGCCCTGAAATGACACCTTTCCACCAGAGGGCCCTGGGGCTGATAGGCTGGCAGTGCAGTCCTTGAACAGTTGATGCCAATGTACTTGAGCAGGTGGAGAGAAAGCAGCCAGGCAGGCCAGCCAGATGAGGGCAGACAGAGCATGTGGCAACACTGTGAATTTATAAGTTTCACTATCATCTACCACCTGCCCTGGTAAAGCTTCCTTCCCAGTAACCAACCAGTCACACAGTCCCTGAAGTATATATCAGCAGGTCAAGATACAAGTTACACAATGTGGCCGAGAGATTTCTAGTAGAATTCTCGCATGTTGTTTATTTGCATGAAACCTATTCATTATAAAGACTGAGTTTTCTCTTTGCAGTGATAATTACGAAACTAAGAAACATTTTCAGAGACTAAGGCTGAACAATTTCCCAAACTGGTATTTCACATCACATATTCCTCAAGGTCTGGAAGAAAAAAAATTTTTTTAACCTCTAAATGGATCATCTCGAGAATGTCATGGCTAATGTAAAATTAAGCTTTTCAAGAAGGTATTTCCTTAACTTGTATTATGTATAGTCATGTAACCTTAATCAATGTCAGCAAATTATCAGCCAAACACCTGGCCAAGTGTTTTTAATTATACCATGTTTTGAGCTAACATTCTTTACAACAATGTATATGATTTAGGGGTATTGTAAAACAAAAACACCCATTCATTAATATCTCATCTGAGTTCCTTTAAAGCTACAGTAGTTAATTAGGGTTTTTGGGGTCGGGGCCCCGGGTGGGCTCTTTCCCCATTCTTATCTTCAACAAGGAAAACACTCAATATCAAGACCAAAGTTACAAAAAGCAAGAGATTTACTGATAATGTAGCTAGGAAGACGGGTCCTGAGTGGGTAGCCACTGAGATGGCGAGAAACAGGTGCTTATACAGGTACAACAGGCAAGGAGGGGGCTTGGCCAGTGGGTGACTCTACTTTGTATATCCTGCTAATTGGCTGGGCCCCCAGGGGTCTCCCAGGGTACCAAGGCCCACCGAGTTTTCCCATTTACCCAGTCTGCATTTCTGAAACCAGTGTTGGTCTGTTGCTCATATTCTATTATGTTGGTGTTTAAACATTCCATTTTTAACTGAACTGGGGAGGCACCCTCCTGGTCTGCAATGGTTTCTCAATCAGGCTGGTACATGAACTGGGGGCTTGGAGCACCCTTTTCCTAACTGACCTCCAGTACCCATTTCCTAACTTCCTCCTGCAGTGCCGGAGTTGAGGAGTTGGGACAGAGATCAGTTAGGCCCATAAAACCAAAACTACTTACTAGCAGGTCCCATACAGCACAGATTTGCCAACTACTGGCCTAGATTTATATATTACCCCCCTTATCTCAGGAGAATGGATGGTCCTGTGTGAATAAAACTCAAAAGATGGACTTTTATTTTAAATGTCAGAATCAATTAAATGACAATGGAGAGTCATCAGAAAGGTCTAGACTGAGCAAACAGCCCAGTGAAGGGCACTGCCCTTGAGCAGAGCAAGTACATCCAGCTGCCAGGCTTGATTTGGATCTATGTTCTTTCTTACGTTGTGAAGTGCTGTTTCATAAAAGCATTTACAAAGGCTGTGGTGTTCTTCAGATGCCTGAAATACTATATTGAACTTGACAACTAAGTGCACATATGATCCTAAATTGGATCTTGGATTTAAAAATAAAACCCAAAACTGCAAAGGATACTATTGAGATTAATACAGAAATATCCATATGGGCTAGAAAGTAGATAACATAAAATCAGTATGAAATTTACCAAGTTGGTAATTATATTTTAGTTTTATAGAAGAAAGACCTTGTTTTTGAGGTTACTCGCTGAAGTGTACAGGATTGAAGGCTCATGATTATGGCAACTGACATTAAAATGGATTATCAAATAATCAGAGGGAGAAAGAGAAAGTAAATGTGGCAAAATGTTAACAATTAGTGAATTGAAATAAATGACATATGGGTGTTGATTGTACTATTTCTGCAAATTTCTGTAGGTTTGACTTTTTTTTTTTCCAAAATAATACTGTTAGCAAAATCATTTAAAAATAGACACTGAAAGACTTTTTGCTCCAATATTTGAGAAAAAAGGCAGAAAATATAAAAAACTAACTGTTTCACTGACAAATTACATTTTGAGTAACAAATTTATTTAGGTATTTCCACACAATTTTGTTTTCCTCTTTTTTATCAAGTTTATCTCTTTCCTCACCATGCTCCCAACTTCATTTGATTTCCTCCACATAAAAATTGTGTTAAATATTTACAAATATATTCACAAACATACATCACACATATTTAATATTTTAAATTAATTAAAATTTAATGTCAACATTTAATATTTATATATATTGCAAATATTTTAAATAATTTCATATGTAATATTTCCTATTATGTGATATATGTATGTATTATGTATGTAATATTACACCTAATATGTCAATATTATACATATTACATAGGCATCTATCTAAATCATACATTATAACCAAATCTCTCAAATAAACATTTACTCTAAAAAAAATCTTTTGAGGAATTCAAAATTGTTTGAGAAATTGGTCATGTGCATGACATAAAACAGAAGGTAAACCAGATCCAAAGGGACAGCCAAAAGGGATGGATGGTCCTCACAGTTTCTTAGGCGTAGGGTCCATGTGACCTGCCCCACTGGCATATTCAGATGACAGCAGAGAATTACCAAGGGGAATGCAGCTGCTACTGGCATGGTCATATATGTTACCAAGTGTTGACAAATATTCCACATGGGATTTAATAATGAAGCTTTGAGATGAATCTTGAAGTGCATTTGAAGCCTACAGTTTTAAGGAAGAGTAACTAACCCAATGTCCTTCAAAGCAACTCCTAAATGTTCACATGTCCACCTGCAAAAAAGAACAGTGCCCAGAAGCCTCTTGGATGCCAATCATCCTGTCAGAGGAGGGGGTAACTGCCCACAGCTCTCAGACATGTCCTGAGTTATTAAAGGTAAAACAATAGAGGTCACTGGCTCCCAAGCCCACATTTCGCACACAAATTTGGGTGCTTCTATCAAGGTTCTTAATTTGAATTGAGTTGTCCTGTGCAGAAGGCATTTTACTTGAATGATTTGGAGAATGCCTCTTCCTCTATTCTAGTTCTAAGTTTCACATTTTTTTATTTTAATTCCAGGGCTTGTAGAGACTACTTTTCCTTAGTGTTAACAATTGGAGTAGGACTATAGAACAGCACTTATAGAGAAGGTCAGATAAATTGTTACTAGGGGAAGGAAAGGAACCATGGCAGAAGGAACTGAGTGTGCAGTAAAAGCTCTGTGCGTGTCTAATAAGGCTAAATGGATAGGTTGCTCAAACATGTCAAGTGAGTCAATATATCAGGAAGACAAATTCCGCTCTGTCCCATGGTCGCATTGCAACGTGGCAAATGGTGTCACCTAGTCGTAACATTAAACATTAAAAAAGTCATAACATCAGCACAATAAATAGGTAAGGAAGTTGGGTTGTGGCCCAATTTAGCTCAGGTTCCGAACGTGACAGGAACACTGATCTTAATCATAAACACCATTTTGATGAAGCAATCAGCAACGTGTTTCCTTTCTGTCATAAAATAATAGGGCATCTCAAGGTAATTTACTTCCTTTTTGAGACAGCTGACTGAAGTAAGTCTCAATAACAGTTAGAAGAAGAGGTTATTTCATAGTGAAAGTGAAGATCTGTTGCACCCAACAAGTGATCCAACAGGTCTTACTTTGTAGCTATCGATCCAACATCATGAGTATGAGTTTAGTGCCTACAGAGGAAAAGTGAGTCACTCTTATTCAAAAACAAAACAAAACAAAAGTGATTAGCTCTTGCCAGGGGGCTTCTGGCTTTCATCTATACGTTAGATCTTTCAATGTCCTAAATAATCTTGACCTGCAGAAATGTTCATATGCAGAGGACCAACGCCGGGACTTCATGTCCCTGGTTTCTCTGCACTGTGGAGATGCAAAGGCGAGGTGCACCCATTGCTAAGCCTTTGATGTCAGCATCTTGGATACTGGTCTACCTGCAGCAGTAGACACCTGCCAGGCTGCCTCTCAGAACAAGGTGGCGCTGCTTCTGTCTTAAATTCTATGGCTTTGCTTTCCCACCTGCCACGCTGGGAAATGGGGGTAAAGGCAGGGGTGGGGGGTGGGGTAGGTGTATCAGAACTTTCATAAATAAGTTCAGTAAAAAAAAAAAGAGAACTTCTATCATAAAGATGCACTTTGTGGGTTTGGGGTTTTTTTACCTCCTGAAATTATGTGGTTAAGATCTAAGTGTCTGTTGATGGCACTAGGTAGACAAGATAATGAAAAAAGATGGCATCTAACCTCCCACTCGTTTGCCAGTTACACTATGGGAAGAAGAAGATAGAATGTTGTTTTTTGGGCTCAGAGCTAATTCAGATAAGCCCCCAAATTATACGGTTTCTTCAAAGCCAACACAGATGTCAGAGAAGCAGAACACTGCTCTTTTGAAATAAAAGCAAAGACTGGATAAGTCAGGTTGTGGATACTAATTAGGAGAGAACCATAGAACATCATCATTTAAGTTTTCTTTCTTACTCCTTCAACCATAATGTCTAAGATCAAAACACTCACTACTCCCTCTTTTTCTTTCAAGAGCTTCCAAATAGTAGATACTATTTTTGACTTACAAGGACAAGCAGTGCAATTAGAAAATTAGCCTAAAAGCCTTGGGAAAGCAAAAGAGACAAGCTAGACTTGAATTTGTTATTTGTGCCTCTAAAATGGAACAACTATCTCCTCAGTCAAAGAAATAACTGATATATTTTAAAACCTAAGTCAGAAGCTATCTGTACCTGAATGGCCCACATTGCATTCGCCAATGAAAGAATATACAGACCAAAGTCGATTTAGAACTGCTTGCAATGGATAAATCTCTACCCCAAGTTAATTGTTCTCATAATGGGAAGGGAAATGAGAAACTTCTAAAAAAAGAAAACTGCAAAAAGCAGACAGCAAGACTCCAAGGGTGGGCTGAATAGGTGACTGGCTTAACAACAAGGTTCATATTTTGTTTAAAAACCCAGTTCAAGACAAAGACTCTAAACGCAATCAATAGCAACTACCACAGGACCACAGTATTTACCACATCCATAAGACTATGAACTTCACAGATCTCTACCTGGTCTCACCTGCATTGTGCTATGTATAGCAAGCATCCATAGAATTGTTACAGGGCAGGGAGAGGGGCACCCCAGGAACCCCAAATCTTCCCACTCTATATAGGTTCTGTCATTTGCCACATCAACACAAAACATACGCTAGTGTATAAGACCTTGAATGGAAAAGAACTTCAATAAAACTAGTATGCAACAAAGAGAAGATAAGAAAAAGACAAAAAATATGACTTCCAAATCAAGCACCTTAGGTTACCGATTCCCTCATGAGTAAATGTCCAGCCAAACAGGGTTGGCCCAAAGCAGGGCCACTAAAGCCCAAACACTTGCTACAAGTCTAAAGCACCTCCTGGTGGGGACCCACAGGAAAGGGGCAGAAACAGCCAGACAAGTCTGGAAGGAAAAGAACAAAATCAAAATCAAGATAAAGGCTGCCATGGTAAACCATGGGTTTCTCACCCATGTCTATTTGAAGTGTCTCCCTTTCTTCCTCCCTCCTTCCCTCCCTCCCTCCCTCCCTTCCTTCCTTTCGCCATTCTCCACTTCACTTGTCCCTCCTCCTTGCTCAACACCATTCTTCCTTGGGTGGGGCAAGGAAACTAGAACCTCCCATTTTTCTGCGGACCATCCTGTTGCAAAATTAAGGAATGTGAAAGGGAGGGAATGTGTGAGTAAATAAATAAATGCTGAACGGATAGAAAACACAGCCTCAGAAAAATATTCATAATAACAATCGGGAGAGCTTTGTATAAGAATCTGTACACTGCTATTTTAAACAGGGAGATTAATTGCACATGATATATAGAAAATATATGGTATCTAGATTTGAGAAATATAGACTTGAGAAAAACAAAACTTAGAATCTGTGTCTGTCATTGCTGTCAATTCAGAAAGTGCCTTAAGCAAAACTGAATGAGAATTTTCACACTCATTGTGAAATATTTGCTTTGCATGACTCACTTGTCTCGCCAAGTTAGATCTCTGGTTTCTGGAGGCAATACCGTGTGCCACCGAGCTCTGCATGGGGGGGACCTGGATCCGAGAATGTGCAGCTACCTTCCATGTACATTCTCATTCATTCCATGTTCTTCTTTCCTGGTGTTTTCTGTTTGTGATTGTTTCATCCACAGAACTTTTGCTCTTCTGGTAGTCCATTTTCTTAACAGATATATTCTAGAGGACCTTGTCCAGAATATTGCATAATGGTCTTCCAATTATTTATGCAGCCATTACACATCTTGGAAGAGTTGCTTGTTTCTTTCTTTCCTTCTTTCTCTTCCTCCTTTCTTCCCATCATTCCACTCTCCCTTTCCTCCTCTCTCTCTCAACCAAAAGAACATGGTTCCAACAGCCTTGACCCCATTTCAATCTCTGTCCTCTTTGTCCTACCTTTTATGGCTCTTATGACTCCCACGTTAAAAATATAACTGTTTATTGTCTTTTTCCCACTGAACAATTCCTAAAGGTGGGATCCTCAGCCACTTAGTTCACTGCTGCAGCTCCTGGCATTCAGGAAGATTCTATTTGTTGAGCAATGTATGTATGCATAGGTGACCAAACCCTGTCCTCCACTCTGAGAGAAATCAAACTAAAGGCCACTGTTTATAAAGCAAGCAGGTGCAACCAAACATACATCAATTACTGCCTGTTGTTCCCTGGGAGGAGCCAATCACAACCCAACACGTTGTGTTGCAGGACAGGGCAAGGGGCACCCCAGAACCTCCAAACCTGCCTGCTCTAAATAGGTTCTGCCATCCACCTTACCAAGACAAAACATATAAGACCTTTAATGAAAAGGAACGTTTAATACAATTAGTGTGCAATACAGAAAAAACAAAATACAGTTTTTAAATCAAGCACCCAAAAATAACCCATCCCCTTGTGGGTGAATGTCCAGCCAAATTAGATTAGCCCAAAGCAAGGCCCAAAAGTCTAACACAAGTCTAAAGCAACTTCCAGCAGGGAGCCATAAAAAAGGTTCAGACACAGTCAGACAAGTCTGGGAGGAAAAGAGCAAAATCAAAACCAAGATAAAAGCTGCCATTGTTAAAACCCCCACAGGTCTCCCAGCTACATCTGTTCCAACCAGTCCAGGACCAAGAAGCCCGTGCAGCTTCTTCACATGTCTCTCTGCTCCTAGGCCTTCTTCAGGTCTCCTTCTGGCTCTCCATCCTTCTTTCCCACTTCTGTCTCCTCTCCAGCTTCTCCTCCTTCCTGCTCAGCTCCACCCTCCCTTGGGTAGGGCAGAGAACCTAGACCCTCCCCTTTTCTTGGGGACCACCCTGTTATAGTTGCAGGCCCTGTGACTCCTTCTCAGTCTCCCTTTGAGGTCAGTGAGTTGTAAGTCACCCAGCCAAGCAGGTGACCGTAACAACAATCACAACAGCCAATCCCACTGATCGAGCACTTTCTTTGTACCAGGTGTTATTTTAAGTGTTCTGCTTGTGCTAACTTACTTTACTGACTACAACAACTCTAGAACAAAGATCCTGATGTTACACCTATTGAAGATTTAGGACATCAAATCACTAGTGGGATAAAAAGAAAACTGAAGCTACTAGTTGGGGTTTAAACCAATTTACACTGGCTCACAACTCCAGATGATTAACCACACTGCCACTAGACCAAAAATGTTCTTTAGAGGGTCTACAATTTGAAATACAGCTCTCGCTGCCAGTTAACACACACAAACAATGTATAACTAAAATAAAGCATCACAAAACAATCCTTGCCCACTAATGGATTATGTGAAAAAATACTGGCATGAACGCTATTTGGGCCCTTTCTGTCACACACACCTCTACCCCCCAATCCTGCTTTTATACTGGCTGCAAAGTCAATTAGACTTAAAGCTCCACTCACTCAGTGAAGCACCTCATTAGGCAGTTTACTCTATAAATTAAAGGGTCTCAGGAAGACCCACATGGAGAGGGGAGGTGGAAATACAAAGTAAGATCAAGGTGGAGAGGTCTCCGTGGTAACTTCAACCTGCCACTACACAATTTTGCCTAAGGCCAGCCCCACCTGCCAGTTGGAGTTTCTTTCCTTCATCAGAAGCAGAGGTGAGTCAGTGTTGTCCATGGAAAGTTTGCATCAACTGAGACTTAACGTTCTGCCAGTTTTGATTCAGCCCAGCTCACTTCCTGCCAGCCATGCACAAGGTCATCATAAACTCAGCTACCCTGCTGGGTGAGGAGAGTCAGCTATGTTTTCCAGTTATAGTTATCAAATTGTGGTCTTATCGTGCTGTTCTTGGTATTACTAATAGATCTTCTAAATATTTTAACTAATTGCCTTTTATCTTTTATGTCCGTGCCTTAAAACATTTGAGAGAGAGAGATTTATAAAATAACTAAATGATGACCCCTAACAGAATAACTGTGTCTATGAAACCCCCAATTTTCACTTGTATAGTCACTACGTTCCCAAGATAGATTAAAAGTTCTTTTTAGCTGTTCTAGAAAAAAGTTATTCTAGGGTATTAGAAGAAGAATGCAAACATTTTATTCAAATAGCAGCTGGAAATGAAAATAGTGGACTATATGAGCAGGCTTTATAACTCACATCCAAATTCTAACTAAAAAGAATCAGATATGGTTGAATCTACTTGGAAAAGCCTGTTGTTGCTTTTAAGTGACTTACCATTAGTATACAGCACAGAATAGGTTCCAAGATTATATTCTGTCATCACACCCACCACCAATGTCCAGCAGTCACCTTCTACCACCAGCCAGCAGCCCTGTCTACCCTCCCCCCTCCCTCCCTCCGATGATAACCACCATTCTGCTATCAAAGGGTTTGTTTTCTTTACTCTCCACAAATAAGTAAAATCATAGGTCTTTCTCCTGACATTTCACTTAGCATAACTCCTGCTAGGTTCATCTATGTTTTATCTAGTCATATTTAAGACCAATCATATTTATGGCTTTTGACCCATTTTCCATTGATTTCATAAAAGAGGTATAGATCCCACAGAGGCCCCAAAAAATGTTTGTAAAAATACTCTTTATGTTATCTCAGCTCTTTTCTTTTTCTTAACATGCTACTATCCACTATTAGATTCCCAGGGGACATTCTTAGAAAGGCTGACCCCCACAATTCACAGCTTGCCTCTGAGTTACAATCACCCTGGGGCCCTAGTCTTAATTTCCTCTGTGAATATGCAAAGTCCCTTGGAAAGTTCCTTTGGAAGCTGTAGAATTAGCTGTTAAATTATTTCTCCTTCCAAAATAGATCTTTAGAGTGCACAAGTGAAACTTGAAACATCTTAGTAGCACTGAACTGAATAAAACTGTGTGGTCTGGAGAGAACTTCAGAAGAGGAGAGTCTTATCCCATCTATTACTCAGGAGTCATGTGAGTCCTGGCAAGCTCTTGGGCCAAGCGGAACCTCTCATTTCCCATCTAGAAAACACCAGCTTCTAATAGGCCTTAGTGATATTGCAGGTAAGGCACCTGGTAAGTGGTACTCAATAAATAGCAGGAGGATAACCAAGAGGACAGGTTCTGGAGCAAGTCCAAGTTGAAACACTCCCTCTTACTCTTTTTGGTGGTAGAGCTTTGAGCAAGTTATTTAATCACTTCATGCCTCTGTTTCTTTATCTATGAAATGCAATGAAAAAGAATAAGAACATCTAGATCACAGAGTCTCTGTCATAAGAATTCAAAATAGTTTTAGATCCTTAAAACAAATCATGTCACATATAAACGAATAAAGATTGGCCATCAGACCTTAGTCATTAATATTTACCTCCGCATGTGCTTGAGGGATTTGACTCAAAATATAGAATTTGTATTTCTTTTGTCTCCCCAAATAGGCATTAAAAAGAAGACACTGAAAGAAAATTTCTTCCGCAACTTGTTTACATGTTTGTTTCCTGAATATAAGGCATTAAAATCAGTTAACAGAACTTTAAAACTTAGATCAGGCCAAAGGAAATGCTGAGGCTGGAAACATTTGCTTCTATTATGCTGGTTAAATTAAGGAGCGTTTCACTTGGTCAGTGAGATACTGCTTCCTTGGAGAATTCGGAGAAGATTTATGACCCAGATGCCCTGGATGTCACGTCTGCGTAAATCCAGCGTAATATATTGGCATAAATGACATTAAGAAGGGGAAAAAAATGCTTAGCAGAAAGTGAATTTAATGTGTGCTTTACCTGACGATGAATAATTTAACTTATCTTCCAATTTTGAGAAACATTAGAGGAAAAATTTTATTTTGGGTGTGACAAGGTGTAGTTAAGCATGAGTGAAAGCAAAAAATATTTTTGCCTTCTGGCAATGATGGAGAGGTTCTAGAAGAACTTATCTGTGACAAATAGGGGAAGGTTTTTGTGTGTGAATACTAGTTTAGTTTTTCTTGCATCAACACATTATACATCAGAGTCTATGGGTTTTTTCCTTTGTTATCTTTAAAGTCCACAAATGAGTGAAGTATTTCAGATGTTTTAAAAAATATTGCGTATTCATATATTGTGGGGGTAATAACAAATAGTAGAGGAAAGAGAAGCTGAGAGAAAAAAAGTGATCTTATCAAAAGCTGATATATAATTTAACTATTGCTCTTATGAGCTTTTAAATTACATGCTCATAGTACCAAGCATTACTACCAAAAGTATGAAATGGCTGGAAGGCATATTACAGACCTGCATGTTGTTTTGAACTCTGTGGGTTTGCTACTGCATTTTCTCCCATCCTATTTGAAGTCTATGGCATGGACTAGGTGATTTTGGAAGGTCTTTACCTGGCCTAAGCAGTCATGGTTCCTTTTATAGTGAAGCAATGCTAGAATCTAGAACAATCTCTAAGCAGATGGTGGGTCCCAGGCCCTGGAGTCCTAGTGGTGTCCTGATTTCCTCCTGCTCCTAGAGAGATCTCATCACTCCCCCCGAGCTGCCTCCACACTAACGTCTGACAACCCCAACCCTTTCTCCAATAACCAGCTCCAAACTGGCCTCAGACACCTCATGGTATAACTGACAAAAGGCTGAGAACTTGAGTGAACTTTCTTGAAAATTCAGCTTCACAAAAGGAAAACCACTGCTTCCTAGAGGAGCATGACAATCGATATGTCTACTGGACAGACATCACTTGCTTTCTGGGGCTGACAGAATCTAACTCATGTTCCTTCCAAATCCATCTCTACACAGTAGGTATCATCATATCTGCCAAATCTCCCACAAATATAGAGAGAGACATTTAAAGGCTTTTGCTTAGAAAGAAGAAAACATGACGTAAATAGAAAGCGCCCTTTGCCCTCTGACACCTGCCTTCAGAGTCTTCTTTCTCATCTGAGACTCTCCTTTCATCCTTGCAATTGGCATCAGGAACATCTACTCCCTTAAGAGAGTCGTGGAGGAAGCAGTCTTTTCCTGTGGGCCTCCACCACATCTTAGAACTCCTGCAAAGAACCCATGCATGTCATTCTTAAGCCTCCCCCTTTATATGAATAGTCAGCTTCCTGTGGCTAGGAGACTTTGCTTCCAGATATTAAAGGCTTGAACACTTTGGAACAACTGGAAAAGCTTAGTGATAATAGACTGGGAAATAATTTCAAAAGCCAATAATTATCAAATAAAACAACGCACACTATAATACCTTGCTTGGTATGAAGTCAACAATGAGTACAGAATATTGATTATAAACTGAATGTCAGTAGGAAAAATAAACCTTATTTTTCTCTGGCACAAGAGTGTGGCACCCTGGCAGGGATTTGGTGTCTGAGTGGAAGACACCGAAGTTCCATTTTGCCTGTGCCTCAATGACTTTTTTTTTTTAAAGATTTATTTATTTATGCATACAAGAACTGGGGTACAGGCCAGAGTTGCGGGAGGAGAGAGGATTCACCAGACAAAGCAGGGAGCAGAACAGGCAAACTGACTGAAACACACTGCTGAGGGGCGCAGTGGTCTGCTATGCCATGTGGGTCCCTCCCTGGCCAGTGGCGGGGATCGAACTCGGGCTGCAGTGCTGTTTGCATCATACTGCATTGCTTAACCCACTGCGCCACCAGAGAGGCCCACATCAATGACTCTTCCCGCCAGGTCAGGTGATATTGCTGGAAAGATGAGGAGCCTTAGGATCCACCGTGGAGGTTCCTAAAAGCAAATCTAAATGGCAAACTGTAATGAAGTATCTGGAGTGAATTATTTATGACTTATAAATTCTGATTTGAATATAGGAATATTATGTGAAATTTGACACTTTCTAATTCTGTTTCCTCGATTTCGTTACATATACATACCCATCACTAAAAATATCTGGGGATTAAACTCTACTGGTTAGAAAAACGTGACTTGAATTAGTTCATGAAACTTGACTTATTTTTTAAGATGGGGAAGTTTTTGCCTAAGTTCTTGGCTGTGAGGAAGTAAAAGCATATTGAAAATACAATTATATGATTATTTAGAAAAGAGGGAAACTAAAAATAATATATCAGGAAGAAAGTTAATTCATAAAATTTCTAGATCTACTTCACAATTGAGGTTTATGATTAACTAAATTGTGGTTTGCAGTTACTCTGATTATGGTCTCTGCTGATTCGTTTATTTCTGATTCACTTGCTTACCATAAATTCTAGACCCACACAGGTATTGTAAATCATGGCTAAATTGCTTTGTGCCACAATAACCTTTTATTTCACTGTATAAGGCATATATTTTTATGATGTTGGTTTATCTGGGATAACACCAAGTAATTCAGACATAACACAGCCTCAGTGGCGGCGCAGCCAGTGCTATCTTCCAACTTTCTTCCTAAATGCACCATCTTCTCATTTTCTTTATCACCTTCACTCATGTTATTTTATCGCCAGTGCTTATCCTCTGATGACCAAACTCTCTGGAGATAATGAAACTTTATTTCGAAGGCCCAGCCTGAGAACAAATACTCCCTCCCTCCATCCCTGTTCCTTTCTTCTACCATCTATCCTTCTACGTCATGCTAGAAACATGCACAACCAGCAGTGTGACATCCTGAGCTGTGTCCAGTGAATACAGATATCACTGTGAGACAGTATCATTTAAAGGCTCTTACAACCTGATAGAAAGGACAGAACCTCCAACATATTATTATATTAACGTGGGCAGAGGTATGAGTACACTGGTATAACAGCAAAGGCTCAGGCCACATAACTCACCTTGGGGACAAAGGGAAAATTTGAAACAGTGGAAAAGATGGAGATGATGAAGTAGACAAGGGTAAGGCCAAGGCCAAGACCAATTGCAGCCAAAATTGCAAAATTCATTCTGTAGGGCTGGGCAAACGTGGCCCTCAGGTCAAATCCAATTCTATCACTTTTTTTTTTTCCAGATAGGAATCTACCCTTTTATTTAAAATACCACTAATAATTGTGACAACTTTATTGGTAGGACAAAAGAAAATATACCAAAGTGACAGCATTACATATTTAACAAATCCAAACTCCGTTGCCTGTGCCAAGGAAGTTCTTGGTCATGCATGTCTTCATTTGATTCTTTGAGAGCTGTATGTGAGGAGAGTAAAATGCCCTCAATGGAAGCCTGAGAGCTTCCTGGACAAGCACCAGGAAGAGGAGGACTTCTCTGCCTATTTTAATCATCACTTAGTCATGAAATTATATTCATAGTGCCCTCGTGTATTTCATTTTACTACCACTAAAGATATTTGATAGCACATTTTTTTCTTTACTTCACATATTTTAATCGAAGTAACACTATCTTATAACTTGTAGCTTTTGGGTGTGTATCATTGAAACTGCCCCTTATTTTTAATTTTTTTAAAGATTTTTTCATTTATTTATGCATAGAAGAACTGAATACAGGCCAGAGGTGCAGGAGGTGAGGATTCCCCAGAGACAGTGGGGAGCAGAACAAGCAGATGGACTGAAATACACTGCTGAGGGGAGCAGTGGGCGAGGCAGGAGAGTTCTGCTGCGCCACGTGGCTTCACTCCCTGGCCAGTGATCGAACTCGCTCTGTTGTGCCATGGATGTTTCACAGTGCAGCACTCAACCTACTACACCTCTAGGGGGCCACTGCCCCCTATCTTTTAAATACTTTGCTTGCACACAACCATACCCATTTGGTTAGCCTCCTCTATGGCAATTTTGATGCTAAAATGGCAGCATTTAGTTGAGACAGACATTACATGATGCCTAGAGCCTAATTGTTTATCACCTGTCCCCACATACAAAAAGTTTGCTCAGCCCTTCAATAAAACAGTGTTTCCCAACTCCCTTCCACACACACATCATGGTACAGAAAGAAAAGTTTAACCTTTGGGCTGGATGAAGCTCCTCTCCAGAGGTGTTCATGTGCGGTCACAGGTCCCTATATGTCATACCACACCCAGAGACTGTGCTCCCAAGCAGAGGCAGCCACACCTGGGACTGCAGCTCCCCAGAACACCACCCGAGTGGTCTTGGACTGGTACAAGGGTCAGTGTTTTGGTGTGAGAGACCTATGCTTAGCACATTGGGTGGGAAAAAAAAATATCCTTTGGAATAAGAAGTCACTAGAGCATATTTTGAGCCAAGAATTTTGTACATATAATCTTTAACCAGAAAAAAAATATTCAAAAATAATTTCCTTAGGGAGATCACAGGTTTGAGGATTTTTACCAGCATGTGGAAATCCAAGGAAAATACAGTATTTATTTAACAATGTTCATCTGCTGCAGAGCTTAAGTTGGCTCTCTGGAGGACAAAGGTGACTGAGCACAGGGTGAGATTTGTAAATGGACAAACTACTGCTGGAACACCTTAGCCTGTGTTTCCCTTTGATGACTGGAGGCAGCCAGACCTGGGACTCCAGCTCCCAGGGGCTCCCCCTCCCCACCTTTGGTGGCCAATTTATGGGGGATCAGAAGAGATGGGTGCCAAGTATGGCAGCTTCTGCAACTTGATCTCGGATTTAAATGTAACCCAAAGTCTGAGAATTGCCAGTCACTGCCTTCTGCTCACAAGCAAGTCAGCACTGGTCATGACTGTTGGGCCAAACAAAGCCAGCTGCTCACACACTGTGGTCCCTGCCTGGCACATGGACAGAAACTCTGCCGTTAGAGTCTAACTTTAAGAATTCTTTATTGCATTGTAAAGACTCCCAACCCAGAAGCAACTGAGCCACTTTCATCTAACAACTTATTGACGTTGCATTCACTCATGAAAGATTTATTGAGGACCTTCACTGTCCCAGGTTCTGTGCTGAGCCCCAGAGACTGAAAGGTAAATTCAATGGCTCTAGCTTGGTTGGGAACTAGATCAGACTCTGAGGAATAAGACCCAGGAAAGCTACACGAGATGTTTATGTGTGTGTGTTTTGGGGGGAGTGTATTTGTGTGGTATGGTGTTAAGTGTATGGTGTGTCAGGGTGTGTGTAGTGCGTGTTTGCTATGGAGGTGGCGGTGGGTGTGTGGTATGTATGGGGATGTGTGTGATCACATAGATGTGTGTCTGGGTGTCATGTGCATGTGTGGTATGTATGAGAGAATGTATGATATGTATGGTGGGTGTGGTATGGGGGACAAGTACATGAAATGTATGTGTGGGGTGCATGGATGGTGTGTGTATGTGTATGAGATGTGTGTGTGGTGTGTATATGTGTTTGGTATAGAGGTAGGCATGATGTGTGGGGTGTTTGTGATGTATGTGGTATGTGATGTGTGGATGCAGGGGGTGTTGACTATTATGTGTGTGAGGTGATATGTGTGGTGTGTATGTGGTGTGTGCGACGTGTGTGAATTGTGTATGGTATGGGTGATGTGTATATAGGTTATAAGAGGGTGTATATGAGTGCTTTGTGTGTGAGGGGACATGGTGTGTGTGTTGCTACAGTGCAGGGACTTCAGACGCGGGCAGAAGCAGTCACAGAAAGCGAGTGTTCCAGAGACACAGCTTTCAGCTACTTCATATCACAAGCAGTAGCACTGCCCAGGCCTCCTATGCCTGCATGAAGTATTTACACATTTTCATTAATTTTGTTTCCCCGATGCCTAATTACTAATTTTATACATAAAAGAGCTGCTCATTCTGTCAGCAAACTGAGGAAGCAACAGAAACCCAAGAAAGATGTTTATCAGAACCAACAGGCACACAAAGCCTCACTGGCACTTTGACAGATA
This sequence comes from Galemys pyrenaicus, assembly GCA_019455555.1. Taxonomy (NCBI): domain Eukaryota; kingdom Metazoa; phylum Chordata; class Mammalia; order Eulipotyphla; family Talpidae; genus Galemys; species Galemys pyrenaicus. The sequence goes on along the minus strand of JAGFMF010011961.1, from coordinate 1,319,164 downwards.
GAGGCTGGCTCCTCTGTGATGCCACAGCCGTGCGCATGCTTGCGACCTTCATCTTTCCTGCCCATCTTCATAGTGGCTCTGCATCTGGTTGTAGGATGATAAAAATGAACTGAGCTAAAAACTGGTTTCTCAAAGGGTAATATTTCAGTAGCTTTTGAACAACCATTTCAGTGACTTCAAAAATAATATGTCCTGTAAGCCCGGATGCGCTTCACACAGAGGTCTTTTCAACTTTGTCCATTTGCAGTCTGTCTTAGCTGTCCTGAGACACAGGAGATGCATTCTGATGCCGGCTCATTTCTTTGCTGGGAGTAAATCTGGTGTCACTTTTCTTGCAGGTGTGAAGAACCATTAAGACTAGATTGTTTTCAAGATTATTTATCTGATGAACGACTTCCCTCACACCCTGGCAATATAGTCAATTCTTTATATAATGGTGCATAACAAAGGGAGCAATTTGAAAGTCTTCACTGGCATAGGTGATCATCCAGCTCAATGACTAATTTCTTCTGTTAACAAGGCACAGAGTAAACCTAGGAAGGTCATCTGGTCCTAAACCTTAGAAGATATGATCACCTCAGTTCAATATGATAGGGTTCTCTTCCCTGTACTCAAAGTGTGATGGAAAATTGTTGGGGTACTTAATCTATTTACTGCAAATTGCTCTTGAACTATCGCTACTCCCCAGGGCCGTCTCATTAAACACTAGATTCTCAGAAATTGTTTTTATAACATTCAAGTCAGTTCAACCAACACTCTTAGGAATCTCATGTAGTTTGTGCCAGGTACTGGGCTGGGTACTCAGGACTCATCAGCATAGGCAATGCTCCCCCTTCCTACTCTCAGGAATTCTGGAAGGAAGCAATGGGAAGTCTGGTAGAATTAGATATATATGGGTTTCCAAATAGTCCCTGTCCCCATCCCTTCATCTTATTTCCCCTTCCCAGCCCTCTGCACCCTCAAAAGTTGACCTATATGACATGGTGAGGGTTAATTTTCTGTATCACCTTGGTAAGGTATAGGGACCAGTTATTTGATCAAATACCATTCTGGGTGTTACTATGATGTTACAATTTTTAGATGTGATTAACATTTAAAATATAGAGTAGACTGATTAAAGCAGATTACCCTCCGCAATCTGTTCATACAATCATTTGAATAGTATAGACTCAAGTCCCCTGAGAAGGAATGAAGGATTTCTGCCTTCAGACTCAAGACTGCAAGAGCAACTCTTCGCTGCCCTCTAGCCTGCCTGGCTGCTCTGCAGATCTGGGACTTCCCAGCCTCTATACTCAACAACTTAAAAATAACATCTCTCTATCTCTGTCTCTCCCTCCTTATCTCTTAATAGATAGACAGATGATTGAAAGAAACGGAAGAGAGGGAGGGAGGGAGGGAGGAATAAAAGGAGGTGGGGGAAGGGAGGATAAGGAAAGAGGGAATCCTGTTGGTTCTGTTTCTCTGGAAAACCCTGATTAATAAATTCATAAGCTTCCTGTTCTCTGGCTTTGGATTTGATTTGGTCAATAGGAAGCACAGACAGAAGACCAGAGGGAGGAAGACGAGTGAGGTATTTTCTGGCTTCTTTCCTGCAGGGCTATGGGTTAAGGAGGACTGCGTCCCTCCTACTGAAGGTCATGGCTCGTCTCCAGTGTTCCTTCCGGTCCTAATGGTCTAGGACTCTCTATAGGTCCTGAAGCACTCCGGTCCTCTTACACTTTAGGCCTGGGGGAAGCAATAGTTCCTACAGCTCTTTATTTGGGAAACTGCTGGTGTCCTTCTCTACATAAACAGTCGTTTCACCTAAATTGTCCTAATTGTCAGTTTGACTGTGCCAACTACTTCCTTTCAAGGTCATGACTTTGCTTCATCTCTTCAACAAAACATCCGCTCTTCCATTTTATTTTATTTTTTTTAAGATTTATTTATTTATGCATACAAGCACTGGGGTACAAGCCAGAGTCGTGGGAGGTGAGAGGAATCACCAGACAGAGTGGGGAGCAGAACAGGCAGACTGACTGAAACACACTGCTGAGGGGAGCAGCGGGCACAACAGGAGAGGTCTGCCTCACCATGTGGGTCCCCTCCCTGGCCGGCAGCAGGGATCGAACTCCTGCTGCAGTGGTTGCGGTTTGCTTCATAGTGCGTTGCTTAACCCATTGTGCTACCAGGAAGGCCCCCGCTCTTCCATTTTAATCAAAAACAGATCATCTGGAATACATAGGTCACATATTGGTCACTATTTACTTACTGGTGGCTATGAATTATACAGGGGTAGATTCACTTTCTTATGAATTTGCTTACAAAGAAAGCTTTGTAAACAAAAATTTATAGAGCTGGAGGGAAATTGATTAATCATTCAGTCCAACCCTGATCTAACCCAGTTTTCACACTGAGGAAATTAAATGCAGAGAGGTGAAGAGAGGGCACAGGTTACACTAGTCTTAGGACTGAATCCAAAATCCAGGATAAATATGAGATCTTAAAGTTCATGACTGCAAAATATCTTAGATAAGGAGACTTTTCCTAAATGGAGCCTAGAGGAGCTGATTTAAAGCTATTTTGCACATTAATGACCTCCCTAAAGAGTTCACTGGATAAACCAACATCATAACTTATTCTCACTTCACTCTAGGCAAATGTACGTAGCTGCTCCCATCCCCCCGCCAAATACTTGTGGTATATTCTCTTAGCATATGTGTATATTTATATGCAAAAAGACCTATTGTCAGTGTACAAACTGAGACACTGCACACTCTAAATGGGTTCTGCCATCCACAGCATAAAGACAAAGTACATTCTTAGTATGAAAGAACATTAATAGAATAGTGTGCAGAGAAAGAAGAAAAGAAGGAATAATAGTTTGCCAAGAAAATGACCAAGGTACCCATTCCCTCATGGGTAAATGCCCAGCCAAACAAAGTTGGCCCAAAGAGGGGCCAAAAACTTACCATAAGTCTAAAGCACATTCTAGCAGGAAACCATAGGAACAGGGCAAGAGGGGCCAGGTATGTCTGGGATGAAAAGAGCAAGATTAAAATACAAATCAAGATGAAGGCTGCCATTGTTTGCCTCCCCATGTGTCTTTCACCGTATGTCTCTCCAAATGTTTCTTTATGTCTTGAATCCATGTGGTTCCTTCCATGTTTCTCCTCTGTGTATCTTACCAAATCTCTCCAGCTCCTGCTTCTCAGCCCCACCCTTCATTAGGTGGGGCAGGGGATATGGAACCGCCCCTTTTTATGAAGATTTCCCTCTATCATACTATGACTCTGTCCAAACACAGAATCTGCTCCTAATTTGAAAATTACATTCAACGGATAATGGCATCCATACCTTAGGTGTCAGTAGGGCTTAAGGAATTATTAAAGCTACACACCTGCTTTCTATATGAGTTAAGGTCTGTGCCTTTGCTTTTTTTTTTTTTTTTTTTAAAGATTTATTTATTTATGCATACAAGCACTGGGGTACA
>JAGFMF010011961.1:1277480-1310355 GCA_019455555.1 Galemys pyrenaicus | reverse complement strand
GGTAACTTTAAATGCTTAACTTAGTAACTATATTCTTTATTCTTTCTTTATTGTACCCTAGTTGTATTAAAGTTCCTTTCCATTAAAGGTTTTGTATGTCTTAATGCGGCAGATGGCAAAACCCATTCAGAGAGGGCAAGCTTGGGGGTTCTGGGTGCTCCTCTCCCTGCCCTATAACAAGGCTACAGAATGTGTGTTCCCCAAACCTCAACAGGTGGAAACAGACATGTCAACTAGACGTGAACAAATGCTATGGGGGGTTGGTGTCTGATGCTCTACTTAGACCTACATGGAAGTGGACCAGAACAAAGCACCTGAGTTTTCTTTGGGAGAGGCTCCGAGCAACCAACCTGGATCTTGCAGGAAAAACAAGAGCTTGCCAGGCCCGAAAATAGGCCTATTAGGCAGAAACTCTAACACACTCCAGATAAAGAGGTACAGGAGCACAGCAGATTCTGGAAACTACCATCGTTTTCTTGATGGGGCTGGAATATGAGAAGAGTGCAGGGCTGTGTTTCTGACTGTATTTTATAAGCCGCAGAGTCATTGGCAGACTCTTAACTCCAGGTTACACTTGGTGCCAACTGAATCCACCCCTAAGCTGCTTGAGGGCCTGATGCGGGCTCCATGAGAACAGGCTCTCAGTTGCCAGATGAGGCGGCGGCAATGGAAGGGCACCAGGCTTCCCTGGCCCTCATCCTTCCCATATTCTAGTGCATCCCCAGCCACAGGACTGAGCGCGGGCACACTCTCCAGCCTCACTCTCCTCTCTCCCCTCCTCCAAGCAACACTTTGAATCTAAAATAAAACCATCTTCTGTACATAATGAATAATGACAATAATAATGGTATTTCCAGAGCTTTCTGTCTCTCTCCCCTCTTCTGCCCTGTGGAGGCCCCAAGGGATTGATAAACTCAGCAAATGTTACATGATATAAAAACCAAATCATATATCTAAAAACTGCCTAATGAGGTTGCACTGAAAAGGAACACCGCTCAAAAAACAAATCAAAATGCCACAAGACAGAAAAAAGGATGCTGTAATAGTTTCATGCCTGAAACCTGAAGGCAAGGAAATCCAGGAGGATGGGGGGATACTTAAGTTCTCAAAAGTCACAATTTGCTATTTGAGAGAGATGATTCCATAAGGGAGATATAAATAAGAACAGCCCCTTAGTTGTGCAGAGTTTTACTCAAACATCAGCTTTCCCCCAAACAGCATCTCTGTTAAGTCTTGCAGAAGAGGCCTGCTCAGAGAAACCAGGGATCAGGTGGTGGAATAAATGCCGAAGGCCATGTGACTCGTAAACTATCAACCTAGATAAAGACGCACCCCACCTTTATGGTCAACATTCATGCACCAACTTTGACTGTTCTTCCCCAAAGCAGCTTATATTATGTTACAAACATGCTACAGCAGATGACATGCCAGTTAATGTTCTAGATCTTAAGAGGTACTGACTCATGTAAACCTGGTAATGACCCTCCAGGCACAGAGACTGTCACTTGCCCAAACTGTCACAGCTGATAAATAGCAGAGCCAGGATTTGAACTCCTGCCATGGGATTCCAGAGGGGAAGCCTTTGGGCCACTTTGTTATGGGGGTTCCCTGAGTTCCCTGATACACCCTGCTCACAGCCATCATTTTAAAGCAAAGACAAATGGTTCATCTCTAATCTGTGCTCTGCTGACATCCTAAGGACTTGCCTTTAAAGTCCAGTCTTTAAAGTTCTTCAAAGTCAGTACATTTTAATGTCTCAGACTAGAGGTTCTCAGAAGTCTTTTATGGGATCTGTAGGTTAAAACTGCTCTTATAATAATACCAACACATTGTTACTGTCTCCCTCTCACACTGTAGATAAGTGTTCTGTGGTTTCAGAGGTTAGCTAATGTATAATATTGCAATGGGCGAAAGCAGAGCAACACAATACAACTGGGTGATAAGGCCAGAGAGAATTAGGCTCCACTTCTGGAAGGGTGGCTGGAAAGATAACATAACAGCAGAGCAACTAGATGGAAGCAGTGACAGGATCACCTTTGAAAAAACACAATTTTGCTCCAACCTGTACATTCATATTTCCCTTTTCTATCTCCTTGATATTTACATTATTGATCCCAAGTACATATTTTCAACAGTTAAGCCACACAATATACAGTGATTATATCACTTTTTCTCTACAGAATTTTATTTTTTCCATAAATTATTGATTGTACCTGTTTTTCTGTAAGTTACATATTCCTATTACTATTTCTTTCTCACATCTCCAAAATTGTAAACATTCATGCAGCTATCCCCATCAAGGAATTAGGTCATCCATTTTTTAATTTTTAGAGATTTTTCTTAAAACGTTGACATTCATGGCTTAATGTATTCTGCTAGAGCCAATTACATGTTCACTATCTTCCTGATACTGTTATCTAGAGAAAGACTCTTGTCTTTTTCCCCTTTTCCATGTTGAATTCCCTGTTTCGTGGGTGATGTTGGGACACAAGAGGGGGAGAAAAAATCCCCTTTGCCTCTGAGTTCTTCCAGGCCCGGCCTAGCAAACTAACATCAGACAGAGCAATAAGGGAAAAAAAGAACAAATTTAATTGTTTGTATTCAGGGATTGATATGGCTATCAATTCTAAAGTAAATGGTACTGACCAAGGAGTTTTAAGGGACAAGGGTATCAAAGAGAGAGGACTTACAAGATGGGGAGAGGATGACTCACATGACAAGACCAGATGTTCTAGATGTTTCCTTTGGCAGGCTAGGTTTCTCCCATAGAAAACTCAGTAATGGAGATGATCCTAAATCTGGGTGACCATCTTCTAGGTAGTTAAGGTGATGGTTAATGGCATCTCTAGAAACCCACAGGGTCTTGATGGACCTTAACACCACAAGCCAAGGTGCGTGTATTGGAAAAAGCCTGATCTGAACATCTTGAGAAAGTCATTCTGAACATTCTTCAGAGGCTTACCCTTTAAAAATATGTCTTCCTGTCTGTTGGTTTATTTATTGAGTAATTGTTCTGTCATCTTGACAAGGAAAGTTGAGTGAGAGGCAAAACTGTTGATCTTGTTTATGTTAAAATAAATTCATTCTACATTTATAGTGATTTATCTAATATAAAATTCCAGGAACATCTGAAAGAATTTTCCCTTGGTATTTTTAAAGTCATTGTTCAATTATCTTCTAGCTTCATCGTGTCAGTGAAAAGCCCAGTGTCAATCTGATGCGCAATCCTTTGTATAAGACCTACTTTGGTTCAGATTGTTTGATGACGGCAGTCCTTCCTTCCTAATTGTGCTGGATGTGCCACGGCCCTTCCCAACGTGAAATCATATTTTGTATTATTTCTTTGACAACAAGCCTTATCCTGTTTTATGACTTATTTTTGAAACTTCTAGCCAAATATGGTAAGCTTCTTAATCGCTCCTCTGATTTTTTTTCTCTCCTGTTGTCCATCTCTTTGTATTTTAGCCCAACTTTCTGAAAGATTTCATGCATGCTGATATGATTCTCCTATGAAATGCCTTGATATTTCTAACATCGTGTTTCATTTTCTAAGAGCTCTTTCTTGTTTCCATGACTTTTTTACATTATCTTCTTCTGAATTAATAAAAACAAAATCTTTTCTGAAAAATATTAATTATAGGTTTTCAAAAGGCTTTTGTTTCCTGTTTTTTTTTTTTCCTTTTTCCACCCTTAAGTTTCTTTTTGTTTATTCTAGTTTCTTTCATATTGGAAACTTTCCTCTAATGCCCAAAACACCTAGGCACTCATATTCAGGAATGCCACACTGCAAATTTAACAATTGTTTCTTTGATGCTGTTTGAGAATGACTCAGGCTGCTGGTGTTGGAGATGGGAGCTACCCAGTCTTTTCTCCTTGGCTGATCAAAAGCTGAAGGTCATAAACCTGCCAGTCAGCATCTTGGGGACAAAGTTGAGTGAAAGGGGAGAGAAATTCACATCTGTTTTGTAGGCTTCTATTTTATCGCTTGTCTTTTAGCACTTTTTACTCTTTACCTTTTGGGGTGACACATGCTGATTTCTTTTTTGTTTAGTTTGAAACCATTGTCTCCTTTGATTTTGTTTGGTTTGGGGTTTTGTATTCATTGATTTATTTTTTAGATCAACACGCAGTTTGTTTTTGATATAACTGGAAGAATTTGAAAGTTCCATGAGCTCAATGCATGCAGTTCTGCTAAGTGACAAGAACACGGCCAATAGGCAGACACAGTGATCTCACACCTGCCTGATGCTCTCCTGGCTCCAAGAGGAGAGCGAGTCAAACTAATGAGGAAGAGATCCCCGTCAGAAAATGGTCCCTGCTGTCTATGAAAAGAGCTATTCGGGAGGTAGGTTATGTAATACGAAAGATTTCAGTGACACTAAATTTAAAGTAAGGAGAATATAGTGGTTACAGGGATTTTTTCTACAGAGAGAGGTTAGAGAGTCCATTAGTCTCGACTTGATTCAATAATGTCTATTGGGTAATATAAGTGGAGTGTCCGTCACAAACCTGAAAATATCTCGTTAAGAAGTAGGGGAAAAAAGAAATGAAATAACTTTTCTTTTCTCCTCTGACTATTGATTTTATATTTTTAAAAATTGCTTTACTAAGATATAACATACAATAAGGTACACTAATCATTGGTGCACAAGTTAATGACCTTTACCACGGGCCCTTTCTCAATCAATACTTCACTCAGAGTTAATCACTTCTGTGTCTCTAGGTTAGCTCTGCCTGTCCTTGAACTTCATAAAATATGATCATGGGTTTGTTTTCTTTTGTTTCTGGTATATCAAACTGTTACATTATATCTATTAAATCTATGTTACAATGTATATCTGGAGTTTCTTCTTGGCTTTTTGTTCTCCCTATTTTGTGTTCTATCATAAACATTTCACAATTTATTTATTTATTACTATGGATGCAGATTTTGGTTGTTACTTCCAGTTGAGTTATTACTAATAAAATTGCAATGAACACTATTACACAGGCATTTTTATGGGTGCATGCATTCATTATTTTGGGCATACATAAGAGTAGAATTCCCGGGTCATAAAAATGGCACGTATTTAATTTCAGTCAAAACGAAATCATTTCCAGATGTGATTGAAGTGTTCTTTGCTCTCACAAGCATTATCAGAGAATTTTGGTTACTTCACACCCTCTCCAGTATCTTTTAAATATAATCTATCTAGTCTTATGCTCCAAAATTTACTATTAGCTGATTGTACTCCAACAAATTTAAATTAAGACTAACTGACTGAAATGGCTTGATTGTAGTGATTATTAAGCACAACTTTATCATAAAGGTACTATGCACAGTCTGATAGCTAAAGGTACTTTTAAAGACTGCATAACTTTTTGGGTAATATCTAGATCTAGCACTTTTCACTCCCTCTGAATCCTTTATCGATTTTACTATTAATTCCCTGGAGTATCCTTGATAGTTTCACTTTTATGCTTTTCATAAAAATATCTATTGAGCCTGAATCACAATCATCAGATCTAAATCACTATTTCTCAATAAGTAACTTCTTTATTAACTTGGCCACCAAGGCAGTTCTTTAAGTTGATTCAATTACTTGAAAGAATATAGAAGATTTTGTGACACATTGACCAAGTGAGAAGATGTAGCTAAGGTACAAACAGTCCCATAATATGTACCTGAATTTTTTAAATATTAAAGAAATACCACCCTATAATAAATAACTGTGCAGAGTGAAGCTATGTTCTATTATCAGAGATGATCTCTTTCATATCTAAGTTGGCTTCCTATTTCTATTGCCTCTCTTCCCACTTTACATGTAAAGTTGTAAACTTGAAATTAATTGCAATCAGAGTCTGATTCATTCAGTTTTTATTTAACTGGCTCATAGAGAGGGAGCAGTTATTTGGATTAATTGAAACTTTAAAGCATTATGTAATACATTATGTAAAAGTTTCTGTAAAAGTGAATTGCTCTTTTTTTTAAGCATTTCATCAATATATTCAACCTTCCTAAAAAAAAAATCACATACCTAAGCCTTCTTGAACCTTTATTAATATCTGTCAACATTAAAAGGAAAATCACATGCCAATATCAAAGTGTCACCAACATGGACTTGGTTGTGTCTTTACAAGCAGCCAAGTAACCCCAAAAGATATAACAAGGTCTAGTTTGTGATTCTAGCTATTAAGCTTAGCGACTTGATTTTGTCAACATACAGAGAACAGATGTATCTCTTAGGACTAATTTATAATAAAGCATGCTCACAAAGGACTATGCACCAAACACAATTATAAATTATGAATAAAAATGAGAAGCATAACAGTTCCAATGTCTAGGACACATCAGCATTTTCAGTGCCTTTCTCCCAGCAGACATCGTGATAATCAGGGTGCAGCCCCATGAGTAAGGGAATGAGTTAAACATTTAAATGGTATCAGACTACAGTAATTCAAAGCATCCATGTCAGGGGGAGAAGAGCAAAGAATGCATTGTCCAGGAAGTCTCCAAATCTAGTTACAAAAACAAAGAGGGACTGTGTTTTAACTAGCTTTAATAGTAATGCTGTTTGTTAAAAGGACATTTATTGATGGAATCTTCAAATGGCCAAACTCTTGGCAAGCTACAAGCCAAGGGCTACACAATCCCAATAGAGCGGAGCTCTGATAATGTCCTTGTTTCTGCCCCTGTTCAGACACACTATTGACACCGGGCAGGAAAACTTCAAGCACTGTAAGGAAAACAACTCCACTGCATCTTGAATCAGAAAGTCGTGACTTGAAAAAGCAGGTGCTCAGCAGATTCCAATTTTCTGTAAAAGCATCATGAGCATACATTTGACTGGGGAGGCTAAGTGACATGACTGCACCCAAGATTCGAGAAAGACTAGGAAAGTGAATTCTTGGTTTCCAATTCAGAAGATGATATCATGATGCAAGAAGTTTCTCAGACACTGGAAGGGTGTTGAATGGAAGTCAAGCGACTTGCTGTACATGGCCAAAGTTTGGTTGGTCATTTTTTCGTTTCTATACATTTTATTCTATATACTTCATTTTCTTTTTGCTATGAATTATTTTTAACTTCATATTTTTATTTAGTTAGCTAATGTTTATTGCATAGACTATGAAAAATATACACATCTGGCGCTTTGAACAGCAGGAATCCAAAATGTACAGTCTGAAATAACTTTATTCTTCTCCCTATAGCCTATTTAAATTAGTCTCTCTGGTTGCTTCCTCCTGTTCCTTGAGGGAAATCCAGGCAAGTTTCATAAAATTTATGATAATTCTTAAATAATAAAAGGCCCCCCAGTCACTTTTTATAATAATGAGCACTTCAATTGCAGCAATTTAAATGCATAGGTCTATGTGATAATCAAAATTCTAAGCATTTTAATAGATAAATCTTCTCTCCCTTACCTGCAATTGAAACCTAAGAGTGGGTGATAGGAGAGGGTGGTTGACATCTCTCTGACTTCAATCCATTCACATATCCTGTCTTCACTAGAGAACTGAAGCATCTTATGCTTCTAAGGCCAGAGAAGCAGAAGGAAAGGGAAGAATCAAGAAAAACCACCTTCAGTGATCCCAAAGTGAATGGTGATGGCCTCCTCCAGGCCTATTGGAACATGAAAGCTGATCCTTGCTTTAGGGATATTCTTGTGTAGGCCCCATAAGGATCTTTCCACTACTTTTTATAATACAGTGAGAATGTGTTTGCCTTGAGCTGGACACTAACTCTTTTCCCTTAGTCCTGAGTACCTACCGTCTCCTCCTCCAGCTAAAAATCTTTTGATTTTAATCACACAAACAGACTTCAAGCAGAGGAAGTAAATGGCCTCAGGGATCACCAAAATCCCCAGCTTGACTCATTTGCCAAGCTGCAGAAGTAACACTGTTCTGCCTTGGTAGACATGGACCCAACTCACTGTAAATGTGTCCCTCTGCTATCATCTTGGGCGACAGCTTCCTTAGTTTCCTTCATTTTGGCAGACATTTGTCATTTGTCAGACTGTGACCCTATGAAGCTTTTCAAGTGTTCTTTATGAATTCCCTCAAGACTTCTGAGCTGCTGCAAGAGGAGGTATCACTCCCCCCACAAGTTCCCTTGCATATTTCCAACCATCCAGGCACTTCATCTTCTGTTCCAAAAATACAGTGAGAATATGCAGTCTGAATGCATCTGTGTGCAGATTTTGGGGTCCTTTGATCAAAACTCAAATGGGGAGCTCTATTTTAATAGACACAGTTCTGGACACAGTTCTACATATAGCACCTTTTATATTTCATTCAATCTTGTTGTCCATGGAGGTGATTTTTGCAAAAATGGTCCCAAATTATGTCAGAGTTGTGCATCCCAGTTTTTAAAATTAAGATCTATTTTAAACATTTTTAACAGCAATACACTTCAAAACATTATTTAAAAAAAGATTCATTCACAATGATTCCAACTAGAAACAACTCAACCATCCATCAACATGAAGGGTTAGTAAATTTTTTATCGTTATAAAATGTAATATTATACACCAATAAAAATGAGTAAATTCTAATCACATTCAACACCAATTTAGCAGGCATAAAAGAGTATATGCTGTGCAATTACATTTACACAAGTTTAAAAATCAGGTGAATGTAATTAATGGTGACAAAACTAAAATAATGGTGACCTTCTGGAAGTGATATTGACTAGGAGCAGATAGGAGTCATCTGATGTGCCAGAAATGTATTTTCTGAATCAAGATAGTGGGTATGGATATGGCTGTTTTGAACTTAAACTGGGTGCCCTTCAGATATGTTATAGGTCATTTGAAAGACTGTTACTGATGAGCAGAAACACATATGATTTCATTTTTAAGGAACAGATATAATTTCAATCATGACCCTTTATTAACTTATCTTTTATTAAATGCATTATTAATGCTTATCTTTCTGTAGCTTTGCTATGTGAACTTGAGGAAATGAAGCCTTTGCACATTTTTGGGTGCATATTTTATTCCATAGAGACATGACTGGAAATGAAGTTACTGGATCAGATATAATGAACATATTAATGCATATTGCTGAATTACCAAAAAACTTACACCAGTAAGTATATTCATCACCAGTATACAGGTGTGCTCTTTTCCTGCTTTCATAAAGTTGATTGACCAAATAAACATCTTCTTTTTCAGCCCGTATTTCTTTGATAACCAGTGTTGTTGGAAATTGAGGACCATTGTAGAATCTAGCCCCTTTCAAATTCTAGATAGTTTATTCAAGCCAACAATAAACAAGTCATTCCATGAAGGAGTGAGCGCCCCTCCCCGCCCCCACCCTCCACCCCAAAGAAAATAAATCTATATCGGGGCCATCACTACACTGACATGGGGCAGCAGTTCTTCTGCCCACCTGTGCCTATGCAGGTGCTCCTTTTCACCAACTCTTTCCTTCCACCGTGCAGCAGCCTCCTGCCTGCCCGTGACCTGTACCATGCCGTCACGTACTGACCTCCCTAGGCCCGGGCAGCTCTCCTCAAGGCAGCCCGCCTGCACCACGCAGGCATCTCTCAGCAAACTTGCCCCTTTTGGAGCAGCTCTTTCTGCCCACTTGTTTCTATGCAAGTGTCCTTTCCTCTTCTGTCCCTTTCTCTAGTAAACCTGCTCTTTTAAATATAACTGACATCTCTGTCTGGTGGAGAAACTTGCCTGGAAAACTTGCCTCATGCCACTGAAAGGGGAGCTCTGGTGAAATCTTTTCCAGAGTGCACCCAAGGATGCTGCTCTCCAAATCCACTAACTCCAAATCAACAGCATTGTCAACATCTGTCGAATGAAGATGAAATGTGAGTGTGGATATGAATGTGCTTTCCTTACTGTGAACATCTGTCCCTCTGAAAGCAGATTCCAAAGCTCAGTGTATCCAAAGCTCACTGTATCCCCCTGAGATGACTTGTACAAATAGTAGCAGAGAGAGAGGGCTAGTGCGATCTGTTCCAACGGTTTTATATTATATAACAATGTTTGTATCTATGCAACTTCATGTCTCTGTCGGATGACTGAGAGAACCCATACCCACTGCCTCAAAAGAGCAAGGGAAGTTGTACTTGAGGACAGCAGTAAATGTCTTTTTGGTTTGTAAAGAGTGAGACAGTCCCTCTATAGCGGAGGCTATGACCACAGTCCCATGTAAGGTGAAAAAATAATTTCCCAGTTCTCCTGGCCATTTAATAAAGTTCTGGGGAAAACAAAGGGCTAAGAAATCAATGCTGGTGATGTTTTATTTTAAATTACCTTTTAGTGGAGAGAAACTAAAATAAGTCAGTTGAAAAACGCTTCACACTAATGTCTGTCTGACATTTTATACCACCTACTGTGGTATAAAAATTTGGATCCTGGCAATGAATTTGGAGTCCAGCAAGAAGAGACCTCTTTAGTATCAATCAAAAACAAAAATCTTGAAACAGTTATTTTTACCAACAAATTCTTCCAATAACTTTAGAACCATTTGCAAAGTTCAAATAAAAAGCTATGTGGATTTCAGCTGTCATAGTGCTATAACATTAATTTGAAAAGAATTTATACCTTTAAAACAGTGTATCCTTTTACCTAGCTAAAAGATATACCAATCTTCTCTTATATTTTCTTAAGCATTTATAATTTTCTCTGTGTTGGACCTACACAATTTTTTATATTGTTTCATAATTAGTCAATAGATTTGGGATCCTAAATGGAATTTTTTCTCATATTATCAATGGAATTTTTTTTTCATTTTCCCATAATGTAAATGAAACTTACTGGTTGTTGTAAAGCAGAAATATTGACTCTTGTACATTTCTTTTGATTCAGATGTTTTTTGACCTCTCATTAATTAATATCTTTCCGTTGATTCACCTGGATTTCCTTAACAGCTTTACATATTTATTCCAAGGCCAGATCATCTTGCTGCCATAAGATGTTTATGCCTCACTCTGCTCTGAACCATCTGTGCTCTTTTTTACTTACTTTATAATTGACTTATAATTTATAAAGGACTTACTTTATAATTGGTTTGCCCACATGGCGTCCATCCCCACATTGAATGCATGTGTATATGCGTGTGAAGCATGCACGCACACACACAGAGTCATGCCAAACCATTGCTCAAGAGATTTATAACATGGCAGCCTCAGGAATACCTTTGTTCCCATAGGGGCAGTGTGAGGTAAAGCTTGACCCAGAAGCCGTGAAACCCAGGGCCTGATTTCTCTGTCTCTATCTTGCTAGGGTATATGTTTTGCCCTGGCCCATCCTAAAAAACCTGCTCTATCCTCCAGGAATTCTAAATTCTCTTCCTGTAGAAGACAAAGACAAAATCATACCAAAACAAAAGACAAATATCAACAATGAAAGACACAGCATCAATTCTAGACTTTCCTTCCTCATATTGTCCCAAGAAGAGAGAAGAGCATTTCCTCCTTACAGAAACTTTCCTTACTTGACTGCCCAGCAAACATCTTACATCTGCTTCTGAGCACTGGTATGATATAAATATTGCTGATTCAACAACTCAATCAAGGCAGAGAGATACACTGATGGATTCAAAATTATCAAGCTCCATCTCAAAGGACAGCAACAGGATCAAAACAACACCTTCAAAATGACTTAGAATGGGGGTTGCAGGGAGGGGGGTGGTGAGCTGGCCAAAGGAAATTTAAGATTGAAGATGAATGCTGGGTGGCAAACAGCAAATATTCCCCACAAATGGTGGACACTAGCTGCAGTTAAGTTCTTACTGTACAAGTCTAGATTTCCTAAGCCCATGATGACTGAAGGCAGAGTCCTTTGCAAGGATTAAAGTTCCTTACCAGGAGTAATTCACAGTTATGTGTTTTCACAGTAAATAGAGCCACAGCATTGTAATTTCTGACCCATAAATTAGACTAAGGACCAAGTCTATCTCCCCTCTTCCAAGAAACTGAAGGCAATCCTATCACTATGAAGTGTTGGTTTGCTCTACACTAAAGCCTGAGATTGAAGCACTGTCCCTGGAATGCTGCCTCATCTGCGTCATGTCAATGTAGCCACCACAGATGACTGAAAACCTAGTTTGCAAACACAAGGAACAATTCTCAATGAGAATACCTTTTTTAAAAAAAGATTTATTTATTTATGCACACAAGAACTGGGGTGCAGCTCAGAAGTGCTGGGGGGGGGTAGTGAAAGGATTCACCAGAGACAGAGTGGGGAGCAGTACAGGCAGACTGACTGAAACACACTGCTGAGAGGAGCAGCAGGCAAGACCAAGAGAGGTCTGCTGTGCCATGTGGGTCAGCTCCCTGGCGGGGGATCGGACTCATGCTGCAGTGGGTGCTGATAGCTTCATAAGTGCTGTGCTTTAACCCCTTGCGCCACCAGGGAGGACCAAGAATACCTTATTGTAAAGAATAAATTTGTTCTTAAATAAAAAGTGAAGTAGACTGATTCACACTCATGCTCAAATTCTATCTTTATCCCAAGAGATGTCACAATTCCTTCTAGGTGCAGCAATTCCTTGGTTACAGGATTCCCTTCCCTCCCCTGGAGTCCCATATCTTGCCTTTAGAAATTATCCTTTCCCACCAGGTCATGTAGCTGATTCTGAATGGAACTCAGGATCCTGGACAGATTTATCTGTGTTATCATACCATACTTTTGCCTGTGTTATAAGCTTTGTACATACCCAATAAACATTTATGATGACCTGAGAATTTTACTCCCTTGGAATAATTATATACCCCTTGAAGCAGAACAAAGCAAGTTGAGACTACATATATAACTTCCACAGATTACATTCATATTAGTAATTTCTCACTAAACTGCCTTAGATTTTAATACACAGACTTCATAAAACACAGGTATCTTTAAACATAATGTTTTCCTATCATGACAACAAAGGAGTACATTTATTTTTATATCACCAAAACTCAGTGTACCTTTGTTCACAACATGTCACGCAGAAGAAAGTCTTAAGTTACATTCAACATACAGCATCACACAGATTGTGAAAGGTGAGGGAGTGCCCCTGCTGCTGCTGGTGTAGAGTGGATCTTAAGACAAGACGGTGGACAACAGGTCATGCAGGTGTGATGACAAACATTATGCTAAACATACTGGTGATAGGACAAGAATCCTGCAAATGGTTGTTTTTAACATTTTTACATCTTAAAGCCTCAACCAGTTCCTCTTGAAGGTTAACCACAGCCTCTAGTTCTGGAGGCTTCTGAGCCTCCTGGGAAGTATGGTGTTGCAGGAGAAGTACATCCTGAATGAACTCCACCCACTGATATATATGGAGCCGCCATGATCTCTATGCTAAAAAGATCTCAGGAACAAGGATTACAACTCCCATCATGCCATGGATCTGCCATGACTCTTGACTTCCTGAAGAGAGGTTTGCCTGGGATCTAAGGGTGCAGTGAAGTAGCCATGCTTGGTATAAAATGTGGGCCTAGAAAATTTTGGTTTTCCCTGACTTCAGCGTGCACCTGGGTCCTAGCTCAGTCAGACAGCATTACCAGTAAGATATATTGACCAATTAATCTCTCTCTGTCTCTGTCTCTCTCTCTTTCTGTACCCCCTCCTTTTATTCCCCATGTAAATATACCTTTTTTTTTTTTAAAGATTTATTTATTTATGCATACAAGCGCTGGGGTACAGGCCAGAGGTGTAGGGGGGTGAGAGGATTCACCACAGAGAGCGGGGAGCAGAACAGGCAGATCAACAGAAGCACACTGCTGAGGGGAGCAGTGGGCACAGCAGGAGAGGTCTGCTGCACCATGTGGGTCCCCTCCCTGGTCGGCATCAGGGATCGAACTCGTGCTGCAGTGGCTGCGGTTTGCTTCGTAGTGCGTTGCTTAACCCACTGCGCCACCAGGGGAGGCCCCTAAATATACCTTTTTTTATCCTTTCTATGTGATTTTGCCCTTGGGGCTTGTTCTGAGGTTGTTTTTTTTTTTTTAAGTGCATGGGTAAGGACTCAAACCTGGGCCATCCCATTTCTCTTTGGAGTTGCCCCATAATATGGGGCCACTTTACAAGGACCTCTGACCACTGCAATTTTCCTTAAGTGGTCATGTGTTCTCCTAGTTATTCCAACTCTCCATACTACCTCCTTCCATAGATAACCTCAATAGACTATAGCTTCGACTCTTCCTCCCACCACCTGACCCCATTCTCTACCAATGGTGAATTTATTATGAAAAGTGAATTTTTTTGTAGCTTTTATTTGCTCCCCCCACAACTATATTTATTACACTGTGTCCATTCCTATGCTTTATCATAAACTTAATATTTTTGATGTAGTATAAAAAATTTATATAACACTATATACAAAGCCATTACTAATAGCTTACTAAGTGTTCATTGATCAGGAAGTAATGATTAAGCTTTCTACTTCCTAACATAGTAGTTACTCTTACATAGTAGTTACTCTTACTTTCATATTTTACTAGGTTTTAGATATACTGTAGGAAATGGGTTGGTTGCTTTGTGTTGATAAGTAATGAATTATCATTTTTCTCTTTTAAAATAATGGGCGATTGGATTTGGTTAGCATTTTCATATAAAATGCCTGCTTAATTATCATTACATTTTATTAGACAGGACAAAATGATTTTCAGTATTTTTGAAGTTCCCACTGTTTTCAGAACACTGGGTAGGTGCAATGGAGAAGTGAACGTGAAGGCCTTGGGCTCAAAGATCCTAGAATAGCAGGAAGATAAACATGTACTCATTGACGCACAATACAGATCTAATTGTGGATAAGCAATAAAACTGAGACGGAACAATGCTCTCTGTGAGTAGAGAGATGCAATAATTTTGACTAAAACAAAGGATAGAGATTTGACAATGAAGCCTAAACTATCAACTTAAAAAAAGAAAATTTACAAGCATTAGCAAATGTGTTTGTGCATATTAATCACAGCAGTAGAGCTCTAAAGAGAATAGCAAATATATCAAATTCTCAGCAATAGTATAGATGAGGTATGATTTTGCATTGTTGGTTGAAAAGGAAGTCTATTTAGAAAACAAATAAGGTAAGTAAGAATATGAATGAAACATTTACTTCCAAGCAAATAAAGTGCTTGGATTATCTTACAATTATACATGACCTTGAGCAAGAACTTAACTTCTCTTGGCTTCATTTTCCTCATCTGTAAAACTGGGACTTAAATGATTTTTTTAAAGTCTCTTGAGGTAGAAAATGCAGTAATTATATCATTTGCATACAATTCAGCAAATTTTTATTGAGTGCCTGCCATTTACACACCACCACATATATACATATACATATATATATATATATATATATTTATAATGTACAACCTCTGGCCTCAAGACACTTGTAATCTTTTTGGAGCAGTCCATCAGTACAAGAATGTAAGTGCCAAAGTGCCAAAAGCAGAGTCCAAATAATGGACAATTTGGGACTGAGAGAACAGAGGGGCTACAAGCCAAGGAGAGCCTCCTGGAGGTCTTAAGTACACATCAAAGGAAGCTAAGATTTGTATAGGAAATGAGAGGGAGAGGCACCTAAATACCATAGGCGCCTCCACCCTTGACCAAAAGCCCTGAGGGGAGTGTTTCGGAATCATTAGAACTCCAAATCATGGTTTGGAAAATACTGCCTTATCATTTCAACAGTTACCCATGAACTGTAAGTACCTAGGATACACATTAGAGTATTTATGAAGATTTTCTTAAGACATCAATTTACACGAGCACTCTTCTTTGTATTATGTACTCATAATTCAAACTGAAAATAATCTACAGTCTAAGCAATAACAGTAATGATGTAAACTTTATTCCCAGGGTTTATTATTGTGAACATAATGTAAAGTTTTCTGGGAACACCGCCTTTGCCTGGAGGGCAAACAATAAGCCATCCTCAGTCTCCATCTTGTATGCAGAAGCCATTTTCCTGAGGTGTAAGTCAGTTTTTCAGATAAAAAAGATTTAACAAAGGCCACCAAGTCTTTGCGTCTGGGAGGGCCATTCTTTAAAAGGGAGGAGATTGGAGGACAAGGCGATTACCTTCCACTTGCATCAGCATATGTTTGGATTGGACAATTTAGAATTGGAAGTCCATCTCATCAATAATTACATTCTTAATGTCCCTCCTTCTAGCTATCTAAACTAAGTTCAAGTTTATGTTTATTCAGAACTGTTCCCTCAGAGTAATATCTGTGGGACTGTTTACTTGAGTTGAATCCTGGCTTTGATTATCAATAAACTCTTTGCCTAACTTTTCTTGAGACATTACTTTTCAGTAAACAGGGTTAGTGCTGATAGTACCTATTCACCCACCCACACACCTCTCTGGTGCTACTAACTCATTGTCATAGACTTTTGTCACTGGATACAATATTTATGAAGTACATGGTTTTCTGATTATTATATTATGGTATATGGACAATATACTTCATCTTTCTAGAGATTGTTGTGAGACTATATTGCTATTGAACTGACTAAGATTTCTTAGGAAATGAGAAAGAGATTTTAAAATCAGAAGCACTTTCAGGTAAACACATTAACTCATTCATAACAGTAATCATGTACAATCAGTGTTTACAGCAAGTTGGGGGAAAGAGTAAAATTATATAAGCAGTATTTTTAAAAAGCATATTTTAAAGTATTCACCAATAGAAAGACCCAAATTCTGTATGTAGATGATGGACACAATTATAAAGATAGTTACTTTATAAATACAAACTCAAAGCTGTATTTCCCCCCACTGACTACCTGTGTGGCTTCACCCTTGTCAGCCTTCCCATGTATTCAGTGAACTTAGGATTGGTTATTTTCAGTCAGTCTGTCTTTTCTTCTAACTTCTTAAATCACCATCATTACAGATGCTTCTGGAGACTGTAAAATAATGTAGGCTTTTATCACTTAAAGGGTTCCGAAAGCACTCATCTGTCTGCATGTACAGCCCCAGGTACTTTGTAGATCCAGTGCACTGAACAAACTCTATCTTGAGGAATGTGCACCAGAGGACAGCGCTGGTCAACAACTGAACCATACTAAATATCACACCAGTTTTCCTTCAAGTCTTGACTGCTTATGAATTACCAAATCAAATTCACCTTAGAAAATTACATAGCTGCAGTAGAAACTTAAAACTGAGATGTCAAAAGGAACAATGGCTGTAGTTCCATTCCAGTCCCCTTGTGGCAAGGCTCTTGAAACCCCAATACATCAAGTCTTTGGCATCATCTCTGGCCATCAGGTCTACAGACTCTATTCCTTATTATTATAATTTGAAAGGGAGCTTCAAATCTTCTTCTCATGACAAAAGGGAAACATTTGAGGTTTACAAAGAAATTTGTGAATAAGATGCCATTTATCTGAACTTCAGCAGCATTGCCAATGAGCATGTGACTTCCTTAAGATGTGAGGTGGAAGAACACCTGAAAAGGGGTATTGTGCTTTTGTATATTATAAGCAAGTTGTTTTTATTCCATAGAAAAAGTGAATAATTTTTTAAAGGAAGTGTACATTGATGATTACGGAAATAAAAAAATTTTTGAAGATTATTGACATTAGAGATTATTAAAAGAAAAAATTAATTCTCACAGTGACTATAACACCAAGACATTTGGAGAAAATGGGGGCACAGCTCTGTTATTGGGCATAAGGAGAACATGGTTGTTGAAGCACAACCTATTTCCCAGCCCTTTTTCTCCTAGAATTAGAGTGCCTCTTTCAACCTTGAGAAGGTGGTACCCAAGCCATATCAGCAGATGAAGCTCCACAACAATCCATCAAGATATCAGAATATGTAATACTATTCAGCAATCAAAAAAGAAAAACTAGATGCATTCATAGGAACATGGATGGAACTGGAAGGGACTATGCTCAGTGAAATAAGTCAGAAGGCAAAAGAAAAATACCATATGGTTCCTCCCCTAGGAGAATATAAGGGAACCAAATAAGGATCAAGGAAAGGAATAAGAACAACAACAATAATAATAACAATAAAGACACAAAAACCAAAAATGAAAGACAAGGACAAATTGGGGATACTTGGTAGGGAGGGGGAGGGAGAGGGTTGAGGGCGGATGGGAGCACGGGGGACTGAGGTGATGGTGCACTGGTGATATGGTGATGGGGAATCCATGGGGATTACAAGTGATGTCAAATATATATAATTTAAAGGGAAAAAATAGAATTAAATAAATAAATAAGATATTCTGGAAGGATTCACAGGACTGAGTGCAGACCCTGAAAGTTTGGTGCCTAAAGAGAGAATGTGGACTGAAGTGATGACTAAAGAGGGTTGCTTGGGATCAATTAGGACATAATAATTGGCAGCAAGGAGGCTAGCATTATGGAATGAAGAAGCATAAACCTAAGGCACCCTCTGGAAGGTGTACTGAGGGAGCCCCTATGTTCTATAGAACATCATCCCAAATATGCAGACTCTACTTGGGTTCAGGACAGATTTTTTTTAAGATTGATTTATTTATGCATACAAGAGCTGGGGTACAAGCCAGAAGTGTGGGAGGGTGAGAGGATCCACCAGAGACAGAGTGGGGAGCAGAACAGGCAGATGGACTGAAACACTGCTGAGGGGAGCAGCAGGCAAGGCAGGAGAATCCTGCAGGGCCATGTGGGTCCCCTCCCTGGCTAGCATCAGGGATCTAACTCATGCTGCAGTGGCTGCGGTTTGCTTCATAGTGCACTGCTTAACCCACTGTGCAACCAGGGAGGCCTGGGTTCAGGACAGTCTTATGAAAGAGGTAAGGGGCCACTCAAACCACCTTTAGGTTAATGTGTATTCATATGTGGATGATGGGCAAGGAGGTAGTTCTTTGTTCCACAGTCATCTGAAAGGCACTGGCCAACTCCAGAATGTGCCAACCTATATTTATTTACCCCACATTTACCCAAGATTTCATGACTGATGTCATAGACTCTTCACCATTTTTCTGCACAGAGGATCCCTAGGATCCATCTTCCAAACTTCAAAAACCCTTATTCAGGAACACACAATTCAGCCTACTGGTGGCGTTTACACAAGTCTTAAAGCAATCATGTTTTAGAATAACTTCAAACATGGTGCAAACTTGAAGTGAACAATGTTTTTGTTTGAATAACTATCCTACAACTTTACTGACTAAATTGGAACTTATTCTGAAGTTCTCTTCATTTTATATAGGGGTAGAGAAGAAGTGGGAATGGAAGTAGAAGAGTTTGAAAAGGGAGAAAAGGAAGATGGGAGGAAGGAGGAGAAGAAGGAAAGGGAGGGAGCCGAGGAATGGGGTGGAAGCAGAGAAGGAAGAGGAAAAGGAGGGAAAATGCTGGAGGAAGGGGGAGAAATCATAGCAGTGACCACAGACAACGGTGTTTAGCCTCAGAGCCCCAGTGCTGCACAGCCTTTTAAAATTAGGTTGCTTCCCTTCTCTAGGTAAGGTGGTATTTTGATTCTTACTTATTGCACTGATTGAAAAATCCAGAGTTCAGAGAGCCAGCCAGAGGGTTTGTTGAGACTTTGTTTCCTATCAAATAGGAAGAATCAACTAATATCCAGAAATAACTTTGACTCCTTTTCAATCTGCCTTAAAGAAGATTGGGTGTCTTTAACTGTTCAACCCATCTTGAATCCACATAGGGAATATTCCAATGAACTCTTTGACACTGGGGCTAGCAAAACTACCTGAAGTCTTTTTCCAGAAGCCTTTTCTATTTTTAAAAATATTTTATTATTTTTATTATTATTATTTCTTTTACACTGAAGAACTGGGGTGTAAGCTAGAGATACAGGGAGTGAGAGAATTCACCAGAGACAGAGTGGGGAGCAGAACAGGCAGATCTACTGAAATACACTGCTGAGGGGAGCAGCTGGAGAGACAGGAGAGGTCTGCTATGCAGTGCCATATATGCGTTTAGTCCTGGATGAGCATCAAACTCAGGCCACGGGAGGCAATAGCAATGATAGTGCTGAGACTTAGTTCCTAGGCCACCAGGAAGGTCCAGAAACCTTTTCTAAATCCAACAAGTCCTTTCTGAACTGACTTCAATCAGTTCATACTGATCAGTTCAGATTTCCATCAGTTCAACTGAGGTTCTGAATATTTATCAGTCTATTGAAAGAGAAAAGTTTCATTTGGGTGTTGATAAGTTTCCAAAAATGTGAAACGATTAGATCTGGATTGTCTCTACCACTGCATCCCTAACTCCACATCTTGGAAATATTGCTCTTTCTAAGAGAAATGGCACTGGCACCCCACTTCCTGTGGGTCACTACTGCCAAATGCTCTTATATTAATAGACTAGCCACAGGTTTCACACCAAGGTCTCCTGCAATAGCTTCCGCTGCTTCCCTTTATGCTCACAATTCCTAACCTTGCTATGAATTTGATAAAATGATCCATGTTTAGGTAGACAAAAATGGACAGATGTACAAACAGCCAAAATTTCTGAGGGGCTGTGGCTTGCTATACTAGGAGCCCATGAATATTTAATGACTAACTCCTTTGCCACCACAATGCTTCTGCAGTGAGTGCTGTGAAAAATTAGCTCCTCTGACTCATTTTTAAAAACTTCAGTCACGTACATTGGTGCAAATGTGTCTTTGAGGTGAGATGACACTCTCCAGAGAATGGAGAAAAATCTCCCTGAATGCCAGTAATCAAACTTTAAGTATTACATACGGTATCATAAAAAATAGAGTGATAGGATTGCAAAAGGATGCATGTCACAGACACTTGAGGATAAAATCTATTTAGATAAAATCTATTTGAGCAGAGAGGCTCCAGACATTTGACATTTTTGGAATCTCAAGAATTACAAATATTTGTCATATTTTATACTCTGCAAATCTGTAGCACTGTGCAACCAATGTAGATGAGGTCTTTATGGAAGTTTTTGGACTTTAGCACTAAATTTTACTTCATAAGAAAAACATATTGCTCAACCCATGGGAAGATTTCAACTATAATTTTGCATTACAATGACAGCAATGAAGTCAACAGCATAATATGTTAAGACACCAGGAGCAAGAGTGCATACAATCATTAGGAAAAGAGAGTGAGCCCAGACACAGAAAAATAAGCAGAGACCCAGAGATGTGGAACTGTGACCCATCAGACCCTAGAAAAGTAGAAAGGAAAAGATGAAGGAAGATTTAAAATATAGATTTATATGAACTAAAAGATAACAGATTTTTAAAAGAAAGTACACAGATTTATTTGAAAGCTGGGAAGTTATGATACAAAGACAATACCAGCTTATTTCCCCTCCACCCACCTCCCACAAAAATACAAAAGCATCATAAGGCATGAGATGAGTTTTAGTTTAAGGTGAAAATTAGAAATGAAGAGAAGCTGACAGCAAATATTCTATCCGCGTGTTGGTATCGAATTTCATATCTTTCTAATGAAGAAACCCATCTGGCTTTCTTTACTTACGTAGGCAATCTTTTCAGATGTAGCTCTATTTACTTCTGCTTAATTTTGTAATATTCTCTTTTCTCCATTTACAGCTTTCCTTTCAAGTATGCCTTAGAGAACAACATTCACTAGAGCATTGCTGAATTGCGTGGCTTCTGAGATTCTGGGGGAAACATTTAGTTGTTCTCGCTATGAAAAAAGCTTTGAGGAGAGTCATTACTATGGTACATTAAAAACAATAAATATTTATTGATCCAAGTAAGTGGAAATGGTATTAGCTCCTTTCCACTGTTTTATATAAAGATTATGATTCCTCTGTCATTTAGAAGAGTGTCCGTATCCTCAGAGGACTTGCAATCCAGTTCTCAGAACAAAGTAGATAAGAAATTTTACAGGAGATAATCTGGGACAAGTAATGATACATGCAATTATGCAGAGAAGCAGGGAATCCACACAGGATTGTGAGACTCAAGAAAAGTTTCAAGGACCAGATAGGAAGTGGCTGCTCTCTGCCTTGAGTAGAGAAAGAGTGAACTGAATGAAATGTAGCATCTGCCATGACAGAGATCATGGCCTCATTTCTTATTCATTTCCCTAGCCTAAAAGTTCATCCAACTATACTTTGGAGACAAATTCTACATATCCACTCAGAAGAAGAGGTTCTAATCAAAGTTTACAAATTGAGAAATCAATTTTAATTAAAAGTTACTTTAAAATTGTTCACCTGTTTTATATAATGAGTACAAAGTAGATGGGGGGAAAAAAGACACCAGGAAAATCCTAAAGTACTTCTGGCTATTTTTTAATTGTAGCCCATTAGTTCATTTTCTGTTCTCAAGTGTAATAACTAGGAATGGCATTGGACAGAGGAATCTAAGAAAACTCAAAAATAGTCATGAAGACTTCACGAAGATGGCAGCCAACACAGATGCAGCTTCTGTGCACTATTACTCCCCTTTGAAATAAATTAAATTTGAAAATTATTTTCTCCCAGATTGAATGTAGCTGGTCTAGTGAGTAGAAATGGATTTAGACAGCTCAGTAATTCAGGATATAGATGTAGATTCCTGGTACTGGATGTATATTATAATTAATCTCAAATAGCATTGTATTAAAATTGGTTTAAAAACTATGTAATTATCAATTAAAATAATGTCCCAGAAATATCTCTTTACCATGCATGGATGAACTCAGAATAAGAATATAAAGTAAAGTTTGAACTCATATTCCCTACTCCACAGCTCCTTTCCCATTTCCATCTTCTCCCATCTGATGCTCAGGGAGCAAAACCACAGCAGACTCCATAAACACAAAGTACCCGCAGATGAGGGAATGAGACTCCAATTTCCTGGAATTATCACCTCTATGCCTAACGTTGGAGGCAAATGGTAGGTAGCCCTTCTAACAAAGTTGCGTCGGTCTGGGTAATAAAAACCAGACTTTAGCAGCGGTATCCAAGGTCAATGTGGTTAGTAGTTACTATTTTCAGTGGGCTAGAGTTTGGGTAGGGCATTCTAAGGAGTTCGCTGGTGATGTTGATACTGCTGTTCTGAGGAGCTCACACTGAAAACCACTGTTCTATGGATAAACACCTTTTTTTCTGCCCTGGCTCCTCCATCAGATCCAGGCATGAGGATGTCAGCGAGAGGCCATGGCAGCTTGTCCACAGTACAGACTCTTGTGTGGCAAAGTGTAGAAAAATCCAAACAAAGGGAGGGACAAAGACAAAGTTTAAAACACTTGAAAGCCTGCTAGACATCTGCTGCTTTCAGACAGGGTTGGGGAGAGCTGAGCACAGGGCTGAGGGGACTTTGGCCCTCCAGTACCATGGACAGTGGTGGAGAACTCAGAGTGGAGGAAGAGCTACAGTATCCACAGCTGAGGGGACATTATCTACTGCTGAAACTCTAGCAAGGCTGTAAAACAATGGTAATTCAATAACAATTATGTTTTAAAAATAATAATTAAAATATTTGATGTGAAAAAAATAAAAATAAAATAACTTCCCATATTGATTTTGATAAAGGTACTACAATATTGTTTTTCAACTCTCATGAATATTTTTGGTCTGAAAGTTTAATTTTTGAAATTAGTAATGACAAACATCAGAATTTTAATTATAAATTTACTTTTAATAAATGACATTGGTATGATGTTACTCATTCTCTATAACATTACTCATTCTCTCTCTGTCACTCCCAATCCTGTCTCTTTGTAAATTGTCTCAGCAGGAAGAAGGAAGGAGCAGCATCTTATTCTCATGAACTTCTTGCTCCAAAGACATTTGAAGGAAAGAAAAACAATGTTAATGATAGCTCTAGCATAGCTCTATTTCACTGGTTAGGCCAAGAATCCATAACACCACAGCACTGGAGCATTCGCTATATGGGGCTGTCTAGTACAAGTTACAAGTCATTTCCATTCTGTGCATCTAAATCATTAGCTCAAATTCTTAAATTTTTGTATTAATTAAAAAGCACATGTAGCTTTAGGAGCTAAGGATGCTATATAATCGTTCTAGTAAAGACTTCAGCTGCAAAGACGATAACCCGTTAGCTCGAGCTAACTTAGTAGTGCGTCACTTAACCCACTGCACCACCAGGGAGGCCCTCTAGCTCGAGCTAACTTATACAGAGCAGTCTATATACATGTGGAGTCTCAGGAGAAGGGGGTCTCTGATTCAGGGGACTGTCACCACAGTAGTTTTGGGCTTTGATTAACAACAGCAAGAAACGGAGGGCAGGCAGGTCACGGACTGTCCAAGTCTCTCTGTTTCTCTCAGAAGCTCTTCTCACTTCTATCTCTTTCTCTCTTATGGAACTTCTCATAAATGATGCATTTTTTCCTCGCTTTCTCTGTCTCTAACTTCACTAAACTCACCTTTCCCTCATCCAAGCACATTCTCTGTTTCCATCTGTTTTGGCTTTCCGTAGCCTCTCTATTCTTGTTTCTCAAGTCAAAACTTTTTAAGAGACACTAAAATGGCCACAAATGGCTTCAGATTTTTCCTAATCTTTTCCTTTTTCTTAGTCTTTTTCTTAGTCTTTCTTTCCTGAACAGTGGGAACTGATTCCTCATGACAACCATGTTAGCCCAGACCAGTCTTTCACAGAAATAGTAACCCCAAGGGAGGAAAAAGAGGAAGCAGGATGACACCAAACCACCGACAGCCTCCATCAGATCACAGCGACTGCCCAGAGTTGCTCCAAGCTGGGCCTAGAGTCAGGGCCATCGTGCCCTCTCACTACAGTGTTTGGACATGGGCTTTTCCTGAGAAGTGTGTGAAGTATGTGACTGTGACTGTTTTTCTCCGTTGAAGCAACTCTTACATACTTTTTTTGACCTGTCTCCAACTTTGTATTTGAAAGGTAGATTTTCACATGGAGATTAGTGTGAAGGATGTTTATTAGGGAAAGGCATTTTTGGGTTCAACACATGTGAAAGGAAAAAGAAAGAAACAGGATTGGCCCAGAGAGAGGCTGGACTATGATACAGTCCTAATTAAGGCATTAACTGATCTCAGGAGGAGCTATAGAGTTGGAATGGACATTTAGATTTGTCCCAAGAACTGGTAAGGGGGTAAATTATTTAAACTGCTGTATCAATTAATAATTAAATGGGGGAGGGCTATGCCTGGTAAAAAGGTGTGATCTTGAATAACATGTAATTTTCACTAGATAATTCCCAGGGAAGATTGGCGAATGAGGCTAATCAGTCTTTCCAACAGCAAGGTAAACGCTGTAGACCGGGAAATGGATTCTGAGCAGTGACATGAAACGTGCGCTACACAAAAAATGAAGTATTTTGATAGACAGTGAAGTTGCTAAAAGAATGAATCCTAAAAGTTTTCATCATAAAGAGACTATCATTTTCCTTCTCTTGTCTTTTGATTTGCAGGTATAAGAGAAGATACATGTTAGCTGAACTTAAGTGGCAATGATCTCACAACATACGTGAATCAAACCATTATGCCATGCACCCTAAACTTCGACAATGATGAATGAATGCCAGTTACTTCTCAGTGAAGCTGGCGAAATTAAGCATTCTAAGAATTATTATTATTAAAACTATTTTAATAAAATATTATAACTAGGGGTCATTTTACTTTTCATGAAATATTTGAAAATTTTCACTTTTCTTCACAATAACTCCTTGAGGTTGTCATATTGGGTATTATTATCTTTAATTTATAGATGTAAAAACCCCTGAGGCTCAGAGAGTTTGAACTAACTCCTTATATTAACAAAGCTAGCACTCACTGAATGCTTGATGTTTGTGCAAATATCAAACACTTGGTATTAGTATAATAATCAAATGAAAAACCCACACAATCTGACTTCAATTCAAAAGCATGTTCCACTCTCCTACTGAGGACTTTTATATGAAAAATATGTTGAGAGATTCAATAATAAGAGTATACCATCAAGTTAACTTTTCCTCTGGAATATATGAGTGTATTTATTTTAACTTTTCATTACAGCTGATATTTTACACAAAGGGATAATTATTAAAATTGACACTCAAAAAGCAGGTCAAGCAGTGACTAAGAAAGATTATTTTTAATATAAGAGTTCTTGACACTTCTTGTCAGACAGAGGGAGGTATCCTTCAAACCCTAACATAAAATAAGTATCTTCTCTGAGTTAAGAAATCAGTGCTTAAAAGATTAGAAAAAATAAGGTAAGCAAATTCATCTTAGAAAGACTTGTAGCTAGAGTCACAAATCTTAATTATAATCAGAATTTTAGAATGCAATTAAACCTAAAAATATGTATGGTGCCACATGCGACTGGCCTAGTTAACCTTGGAAGATGAATAAGTAACTTTGGTAATTACCCATAGCACTATCAAAGCAACACTGTCCCTACTAGATGGTCAGTCACGTCCCAGAACTGACAGCTAAGGAGCAAGGTGATGACTAGTCAAACAATGAATAGGTCCCCTTCTCTTGATACAATCACATATCTTTACAAAAATAAACCATATCTGATGTTCGTGATACTGTTATAGTCTACCAGCAGTAAATTTTCTGCAATGAGAATTCCACAACCAGGACTCTCCTGGACCACCTCTGCTGCAAAAGGAAAAAGGAAAAAAAGAGTATCACACCATCATGCCTTTTTTGCAAGGCAGCCAAAACATTTGGTGGAAACTCCCCAACTACTGAAATTTTTAGACTCCCAATTTTTATGCTCAATTTGTTCTTGGCACCCAGAGAGGAGGAGCAATAACTATCATGAGGTCCATATGGCAGGAGAAGGCCATTTGCTCTGCCTAGACTGATAGATGGGCTTATTCCAGAAATCCTCAGTATCTAGGAGGAATAACAAGCCCAAATCTACATCACTGTCTTCTGAGGTAGCCAAGATTTCTGTAACAATACCTAGCCATTACAGAGACCCTCCTGTGGGAAGATTATATGATCACCACTGGGTTAACCCTGGGGAAAACAAGTCTGCAAAAAATGCCTCTCCCTTTGAAGGTTCTCCTATTGCAGTCCTGTCCAGGATGCTCCTAACTAAAGCTGACAACTATTGATTTGTCTTGTCACCAGCAAATTCATCAACTCAGAAAACTACTCTGAACGCTACTGAGTGAATATGTGTGTAGCTAAGCACATTAAGAAAACACATTATCTCCAGAACTGATTAAAGTGAGGAACGCCTATTATCATAGTCGAAAGATGTTCACACAGAGCAGTTGCAAATACTTCTCAGTGAAATGTAGAAAAGAAAGGAGAAAGGAAAGGGGAGGTATAGGGAAAGAAAAAAGGATAAACTAGAAAAGGATGAAGAGATGGAACGGTAGGGAAGGAGGAGACAGACGATGAAATTTACATTGATCATGAAAGATAATTATGTTTTACTTGTAAAAAAAGTAAAGTGTTTCATCTGGTCAGGAATTACACTCAAGGAGAGCCCTTCATGGAGGACTTTGTGCAGCTCCTCCTCCAGCTTAGCCTCCATTATGGCTCATGCTCTGTCTGTCACCAGCCAGGTCCTGGCCGGGAGTGTTTCATAGAAGCTATTTCGTCATCATGAGTCGTAGACACCTGACACTGAAGGGTCCTTTAGGCTTTAGAGATGTACAGGGTCTGTGCTGCCAAGGTGGAATTTCCACAGAATGATGTTAAATGCCACCCAGTCCTTTACTTCCTCAGCTACAACTTAACATAACTCTCCTGAAGAACTCACCAGAATCCTAAGACTACTCCAACATTCTTCACCAAAAGTGAACAGAAGTAGTACAATACAATGAAGAAATTTGGGAGCAAAAATAAACATTTATTACTCCATTATTGCTTGTTGTCTCTTCTGTGACTTTTATATCATTATCTTGCTTTGCTTATCTTAATGCATGATAACTATATATTTAATAATCTCTCCCCACTAGACTGTGTGCTCCTTAAGGAAATATACTCACTTAAATGAGTACAAAAACAAAGGATATTTGTTCACAACTTCATATAGTAACAGAGACAGCAAATGTCATTTACTTTTGGTAGAGATTCAAATGCTAACTGTGACACTGGAAAAACTTTATTAAGGCCCAAAGCACATAGTCGCAGGTATGCTCGGACTGGAATTGGTGGCAAGGGAAGGATGTGATCTAAACAGAAGGGGAGCACCTGAGAATGAGTTGGGGTGCATATTTGGCTTTCTAGTTGGTCTTGGGCTGGACCATCTTGTTCTGGCCAACATGGGCCAACTGCTGCAAAGGTTGTGGGTTGCAATTCTATTGTTATATGCAGTTTCATCTTTGTTCATTGACATATTTGTCTTCATTGCCACCTTTTTGTCAATATCTCTCTTGTATAATAATTCAGATAGAACTAGATATCGAGACCTCCAGAGCTTGGGGTCTGTTCAGTTGTCTCCATAGACAACAATATCACAAAATCTTGACCTTTTTGACAGTCATCTGAGTAGGTTGTGCAGAAAGAAGCATTTAAGACTTTGGATAAACCAGAATCAAGAGCACTAGGACAAAAGCAGAATAATGAATAGTCTCTGTAAGATGCTTCAGAACCAGAAACCCCAGTTGCCTAACCAGACCTAGAGAATCAATGCTACAGTGATTAGCCATCGAGAGTTAAATATTTTTTAACTTAAGCATTTCTATTAAGTCTGTTCTACCTTCACTCTACCCATTTTAATTGATCCAAGAATAGCAAGAAGTATTAGCAATGTCACAAATGCTGCCAGAAATAGCCAAAAAAGAAACAGCTACTTCTTTTATTAACAAATCACCCCAAAGTCACATACCAAAAGCAAACCAGATATCCATATGTCTGTGCTCTGGTCTTTGGTTACTTGATATACTCTGTTAAGTGTGGTAGTATCTAATTTTGCCTATGGTAGAGGACTATATCAACAAGACCTTAAACTAGTGATAGCAAATCCTGTTTGATAATCTTCAGTTTCAGTTTGAAGGTATGAGCCATCCCATGGAGAGAGCTCTTAATGGGAATTTGCAACAAATCTGAGTAGGGTATAGAGTTCCCTAACTGAAGTCAGACAACCATGAAACTCTTCCTCCCCCTGGTAGGAGTAGATCAGTGGTAGGATTCAGGGTAATGTTAGGAGAACAGGGTAAGCGGCTTTAAATAGCAGTTAGTTTGGCTGGCTGAAAGTGTTGTAGGTTCTTTGTGAATAGTAATATCCATGCTGCAGAAGGAACTGTGAGGCCAAGCAGGAATCCCAGATCTAGTTACTCAGCACGAGCACCAAGTTTTGCTGTGGCAGCTACCAGGTCAATAATGAGGTATTTGTGGTTCATAACTTCAAAAACATCTCTATATTTGTTCACGCACAAATAGGTCAAAGGGATTTTGTGGAATGATGCATATGGGAACTTCTGTTTACTCTCCAGGGAAACAAAAGGTCTCCTCATGTTTGGATGTCCTGAAAAAAAGAGTGTCTTTCTGAGGATTTAGTCAATTCCTAGAGAAGTGTTACAATTTCAGCAAAAACTTGGCATCCATGTTTACAATGCTAGTTAAATTTAGGAATTTTCACAATAGTTATTTTTTGAAGGGTCTAGGATAGGTTTAGACTATATTAAGTCTGTCAAAATTGGGTATTTTCTCACCTCCCTCTACAAGTTACACCACAAATAATACACTGGATTTCAGAAAATTTTTATTTGTCTTTTTAAGTTTTAGGTCTCTTTTCTAAGCATGAGAAAAAGTACATTCGATATTTTTCTGTAAGTCTGAGTTCTCTGGATCAAGCGGGAGATCATCTGCATCCTTTATTAGAATTGAATCACAAAGAAAATTTAATATTTACTACTGATTTGAGCAGTAATCTTGGGGTAAAGTTCTCCAAGGGTATTGTTGTCCTCAGATAAAGACAAACAAAATACTGGCTATTCCAGCATAAACACATGCTAGAAAAAGCAATGCAAAAATCCACTATAAAGTCAGTGGTTTCAGGTGGGCTTGATAACAGGGTAGTATTTGTACTAGGTATAGTAAATAGGAGTCAAAGAATAATAATTTGATTGATGATCCAAGGGTCTGAGCAAATTGATACTCTCATCTGTTCAGTTTCTTTACTGACAGAATAGGAGTATTACAAAAGCTAGCATGGTATGAGAAGACATTTAGCTATAAGTCTTTCGACTAAAAGTATTATCCCTTTGCTTCTTGTTTCAAGGGATCATAGGGGAAACTGGATAGTAGTTTGGCAGCTCTTCCTGAACTATATATATTTGGTTCCAATCATTCTTTCTATGTCATTTGTAATTTTTTTAAAAAAAGATTTATTTATTTATTTATTTATGCATACAAGAACTGGGGTACAGGCCAGAGGTAGGGGGGTTGAGAGGATTCACCACAGAGAGCAGGGAGCAGAACAGACAGATCAACAGAAGTACACTGCTGAGGGGAGCAGTGGGCACAGCAGGAGAGGTCTGCTGCGCCATGTGGGTCCCCTCCCTGACCAGCAGCAGGGATCGAACTCGTGCTGCAGTGGCTGAGGTTTGCTTCACAGTGCATTGCTTAACCCACTCCGCCACCAGGGAGGCCCTGTCATTTGTAATTTTACCTGACAGTGTCGGTGTGCTTTGCAGATCTTTACCTGGGCTATGCATAACATAATGCAGGCAAAGTTATATCCAGAGAAAACAACGTGATTATGAATGGGGGTGTCCTCTGGTGCCTAAAGACGTTTTCTATCTCATGTACATTAAATACTCCAATTTCATTCACAGAGTAAGTCTCTCCCTAATAAGTTTGAATACAACAAGAAGGAATGTATAAGCTTTAAAAATAACCACCACTGTGTGGAAGAAAGGAAAACTTATTTTCACAGTTGAATATCAAGGATTAACCCTGGAAAATCAGCCTGGTAAAGAAATAAGGATTTATGCCCCGGTAAACTTCCTCTGGCTCCCACACCCCCCCCCCCCCCCCCCCCCCCCCCCCCCCCCCCCCGCTCCCAAGGTAGGATCCAACTTATATATCATTGGTACAAGTAGCTATTTTCAATAGAAAAACAGTTTCATATTAAGGCAGCATATTAGGTGACAAACCATTTGTTTTCACAAGCATATGATAATTTCCTAACATCCTAGTATAGGAAAATATGCATATTTAAATACAGGGGATCATTTTTTTTTTTTGTGGCAGATGCAATCTATGTGTGAGGAAGGAAGAATTTAAGAGACTACATCAATCTAAAGGAAATAACAACTTTGTTTCAGACATATGGGCAGGTCTTCAGGTCTCCATGTGGGGGAGGCATTTCTGCTCAGAGGTATGGGTGGGAGAGCAGCAGCAACCTGAGCTACAGGGTGCTTCACAGCAAAATCTCTTGATACAGGTCGAGTCAAACCTCTGCAGATTATTTTTGTTTATTTTGCTGACTTTTCCCAAAAGTATTTTTCAGTCAAGGGTCAGAAATTATAGTTTAGGACTAGAAGATAGGGCATATTAGTGTAGTTATCTAGAATTTTCTACTACCTGTGGGGTATGTCTTTTGTTGATGAGTCAACTGCAAAAATGGCATATTTTAACATAGGTAGAGAACAGTCTATACTGAAGCAACTGATGAAGTTTACCATTTATAATTTTATTTCATTTACCATGAGTGTTTAAGAATAAACTAGCTACTGTATTCTTTCTCCTTTAAAGCACCCTTCATTCATCTAATGTAAAGAACTTCTTTTTCACCTTCTTTTTTCTTTTGTAAGATAGGACTATGTTTTTATAGGGTCCTTTTCTGTTTATAAATATTTATAGTGTTCTTGTCACAGTCGTTCTTTGAGAAGTGGTTCTCCTAACTATATTGACTTCCATCTCATTTTTGTTCTAAAGCTCTTTCAAAATGTACTGTCAGTTGTAATTCAAGTAAAGCAATTATTTACCATTCCAATTACTGTTTCTGAATTAGATCTCAAAAATGAGATGGTAAGACTTTACCTCTTTAAACTCTCCAATAATTTTAGAAGATATTTTTGAATCTTTCCAAAAATCTCTTTATTTTGTCTCTTGTTTAAGTGATTAAATTATTATTCAATTGACCTTTTTAAAATAAATTATTTTATTTAAAATAGTGGTACTAATAATATAACAAATTTACCATTTTCATCATTTTTAAGTGTTCAGTTCAGGAGTATTATTACAGTCACACAGTTGTGTAATAGGTCTTCAACAGATTTTGAGGAAAATGTTTTCCATATGCTTTTAGAAGATTTTGGCCTATTCAAATATTTTGTCTTTTCTAACTCAAATTTTTCACTGGAGAATAATCTTATAGTTTACTTTCTGGATCCATCGGATCAGATTTTACTAGCTAGAATTTAGCATCTGAAGGTCCCACCAACATTCATACAACTCAAAATAGGTCCCATGGCCTTGGGTCTTATGCACCCAAAAGAATTTGAAATTCCTCTGTGCTTATTTGCACAGAATTTGTGATTTAGTCTTAATCTGAGTTTAGGGAAATCCTTCATTATAGTTCTTGATTTAACTTGGTCCCAAAGTTTAAATTCTATAATTGTCTACATACTTGATTCATGGGAAGGACAGGTATTTATATGTAGCTGGGCTTTAGGGTCTTAAAAGAAAGAATAAGATAAAGTAAGTGATCTGGACAATAGGAAGAGAAGGGGGAATAAACAGAGCTACAGAAGGAAAAATCAGAAGGTTAAAGGAGAAGAGCATGAGGGGGATTTACTCCAGAGATGAATCTAACCTTTTGTTACATAGTTGTTAAATTTTTCATTATCTTAACCCAAAAAAAATCTTTTAGGGAAGCATATTTATTGAGTTTTTTTTTTTTTTAAGCCTCTACTCCCAATCAAAACAAGCTGCCCTTTTGTTACAGGGCAGGGAGAGGAGCACCCCAGAACCCCCAAGCCTGCCCTCTTTTAATGGGTTCTGCCATCCACTGCATCAAGACAAACACATAAAACCTTTAATGGAAAGGAACTTTAATACAACTAGGGTACAATAAAGAAAGAACAAAGAATATAGTTACTATGTTAAGAATCCAA
>JAGFMF010011961.1:1227066-1277420 GCA_019455555.1 Galemys pyrenaicus | reverse complement strand
TCTCTGCAGAAATCTTCTTATCCTCAGCTCCACCCACTTAGGGCGGAACCAGGATTTTGGAACTTCCCCTTTTCCTGGGACCACCCTGTTACACTTTCTTGGGCCTTCTTTCTAAGGCATCTCTCAAATGAACAATTGTGTTCAAGTCAAATGTTCCCAATGTGGCCAGAAAAGGCCAAGTCATTCTTAGTGAAGCTGTGCTATTGGGGACATAGACTCTAAGACATAAAAGAGCACATATTAGAAACAGAAATTCTACCAAGATAAAGAGAAAACTTAGACAGTCTCATAAGAACTAGCAATGTTCTCTCAGAAGTGGTTTTGTACCTTATGCCTCAGGCTTGAAGCAACTAATGATGTAACAGGGTGGTCCCAGGAAAAGGGGAAGTTCCCAAAATCCTGGTTCCGCCCTAAGTGGGTGGAGCTGAGGATAAGAAGATTTCTGTAGAGAAGAGAGAAGGGAAGAAGGGAAGATGGAGAACAGCAAGGAGACCTGGATGGGGCACGTGGAGCAGAGGGACATGTGAAGAAACTGAGCTTGCTTTTTGTTCTTGGACTGGTTGGAACAGATGTGGGTGAGAGACCCGTGGGGAGGCTAACCATGGCAGCTTTCATCTTGATTTTGATTTTGCTCTTTTCCTCCCAGATTTGTCTGACTCTTTCTGACCCTTTTCTATGACCCTTTTCTCTACTGAAAGGTCCTTTAAATGTGTGCCAGGTTTTTGGGCCTTGCTTTGGGCCAATCCTATTTGGCTGGACTTTTACCCTCAAGGAGATGGGTAACTTTGGATTCTTAACATAGTAACTATATTCTTTGTTCTTTCTTTATTGTACCCTAGTTGTATTAAAGTTCCTTTCCATTAAAGGTTTTATGTGTTTGTCTTAATGTGGCGGATGGCAGAACCCATTCAGAGAGGGCAGGCTTGGGGGTTCTGAGTGCTCCTCTCCCTGCCCTGTAACAATGACTGAACCAACTAATGCTAGGTTACCTCCAAATATGACCTGAAAGTCTGTGTCTGCTCTCCCCACCACTGCCCCAGTATGCAGAGAAAGTGTCGGATCAGAAATTAGAGGTAGAAGGAGACCCTTACTTGTTTTTAAAGTGGGCTGCAACATTTTTCCAAGCAGATGCTGACCCGTTAAGAACCATAAACTGACCAGTCTGTGAAGCTAGCTTTTAAGCAAAGGCTTACAGAGTCAACACCTATGTTCTATGCAGTGATTCTCCTTCTTAGAACACTTTTAGGGACATATCACAAAATAGAATCACAAAAGAAAGCAAAAGGTTTAAAAAAAAAATGGCCTGATTCCAATAAGTATAATAAACAAATAAGACAGAAGAACAAAAACTGGCTACCAAACTAAGAATACTCTGTGGGTGACAGAAACAGCAGCAGGAAACTCGCCAACATGGTGGACAATAGTAAAAAAAAAAAGAGAGAGATTGCAATTGCTTAATCAGAGCAAAGCTACAGCATAACCACAGGAAAATAGCAAGTCACAATGACTGGCAAACAGTATTACCATCTTCCCTGGCAAAAGAGATGGTTTTTGAGGTATTGTCCTATGAGACCACCTGCTCCAGTGTTTTTCAATCATTCTCCACTGAAGAATTAGCAATGTCAGAATTGTCTAAAATTTAGTGATAAATTTTACTTTGTTTACTTCCAGATGAATCTTTATGTTGCTCTTGTAGGTACCTGAGGTAGACAGGACAATATTCCAGTACATCTGCACAGATTTACACCACCATCTCACCCCCACTGTACCCCCCCCCCCATACACACACACCCCAGAGCAAATTTAAATGGGAATCAACACTACCTAATGGAAAATAGCTATGGACTCTTTTAAAAGGAAGGAAATTGGAGCCTAAGGTATTTGTGAAAGGTCAAGTTAAGAAGTTGGAAGTAAGACAAAGGAGGTTAGCAAAGAAATAAATTGTATGTTAATTTCAAATTAGCATTTACATTAGTTCCAGGCTTCAAAGGGCAAGGATCTAAGGAAGAGGAAGTAGTCAGAGGAGAAAATTATTCATCCTAATTGAAAAAGGGCAGTCTTGAGGGATTCACACTGGGGAGGCAGGGTCTTAGGATTGTTACAATCTGCCCCCTGTTTTTAGCTGAGCAGTGTGGAGCTAAAAAAAAAAAAAAAAAAAAAAATCGGAGTATAAAACTTATCAGCTGGATAGAAACAAGTCATCAAAGAGAGTTTAGATTTTATCTCAGAACAAAAAGAAAGCATAGTCAAAAGCTCTCTCAGATGTTGGAGCTATAGAGACAAATATAGAAGCCTAAGAACAATATTGGGAACAGGAGATGAGAAATGATTTTCCCTCTACCATTCTGATGACTTGAATAGAACCCTTGAAATAAAAGAGATTAACCAGAGAAAAGCAAACAGAAGTAAGTCATTAACATGTCTGCCTCATGTACACATGGGAGATAGCTGGGGAAAGCTGAATAACTCAAAGTGGTGGCTTAGAGTTCTGGCTTAAGTACTAACTTCATGAAACAATACACTTGTGAAGAAACAACAGAACAAAGAAAGCAGTTTTTGTCTTCCACTAATGGCAATCTGTGGGAAGGTAAATATATAGTAAAGAACTAAGCGCAGAAGAAGGTTAGTAAAATGTATTATATAGATATGCTTTAGGCTGATAGGATCTAAAATTGTTCCTAGTGATTAACTTTGGCTATTTCTGCTACTGAGTAGGAGAGGGATACATGTGTGTTCTTCAAAATTTACTTAGACAAATAGGGAAAAGATAGGAGTATTTTCTGTACCTGCTTCTAGATTTCCTTCAGTTCAAAATAATTTTTATAGCAATGTGGTATATTTTAGGGTGATATTTCCTAATACTTTTCAGGAGCAGGTGTTTTTATGCCTTTATGTTGGGTTAAATAGTGACCTTAAAATTCTATGTCTAACTAGGACCTGTTCATGTGACTTTATTTGGAAATAGATTTTTTGTGTAATCAAGTTAAGATGAGGTCATAAGGTAGGCCTTAATTCAATGACTGGGGTTTTTGTTGTTGTTGTTTTTTTAAGAAGAGGGAATTTGGGCTCAGACAGCAGGGAGAAGCAGAAGCAGAAATTACAGTGGTACATCAATAAGCCAAGAAATAACAGGATTACCAGCAATCACAGAAGTTAAGCAGATCAAAGGATTCTCCTCTAGCATCCTCTGAGGAAGCATGACCCTGCCAATAGTTGACTTTGGACCTCTAGCCTCCAGCACTACGAAATAATAAATTTCTGTTGTTTTAAGTCACCCTGTTGTTATATTTGTTCCAGTAGCCCTAGGAAATTACTACAGGCTTTAAATTAGATGAAGAGTTCAAAAACAGATTCTAAGTAAATTGAACAGTTACTTATTGTGCATTTACTATTCCCCAAATTGTGGTTGCTGAGAACACAAATATACCTGATACTGCTGAGGAACCTAGAATTAAGTACATTTTTAAAACAAGTTAAAATAAAATAATGTTTATGATAATAAGATAACCATTGTTTCATTCATCAGATTGGTGAAATTTTTGAATATTGATAATATGTAGTGAGGATGAGTATATGTGGTAACAGAAAAGACTGATGGGAACGTAAACCGACACAGATGATTTTGAGAACAATCTGACAAGAGCTTTTAAAAATGCTTAATCTCCCTCCAGAAATTTTTAGTACTAAATGTACTCATATGAGTAGACAAAGATATTTTCACTCATTGACCATGTTGCTGTCACTGTGTTAGGAGCTATGAAGACTATAATAAAAAAGATAAGTAAGGTCTTTTGCTTCAGAAGCACTCATATTTTAATAGGGGAGATGAGCAAATACCAAATGAACAGACAAATATTTAAATAAACAAAGGGATGAAAGATAAATATAGAAACTAATTGACTGAATTTTCTTCTTCCATAGAAAATTCAACTTTAATCCTGATATGACAGGGGTCAAGAAAGGTGTTTATTGCATAGATCTCAGAACTGCGGACAGGATACCTGGTTCATCTGAGTCAGCTTCCTCAAGTGGAGGTTCAAAGCTACCAACTGCAAAATCATGCCCCATCATGAGTCTATACGATGCCATTTAAAATAGTTTAGATTTCTGTGCATCTAACACTTCCACTTGCCAGACTTAGCAATACTTATAAGTTGGGTCTATCTTTAAAGTCTTTGGGTCTTCTTCCAGGTCCTTCTCATTCCAGAATCACTAGAAAAACCACCCTGTAAGCAGGCAAGGAGGGCTGATCAGAGGCAAGGATCACAACTGACAGCCAAAAAGCCCTGCACACGTGGGCATGTGCAAATAATCTGTGTGGTAGGGACCCAGAAGTTTCTCAAGTCTGCAAAACTCCCACTGAAGTTTTTCTTGTGTTTTCAGTGACCCAACCCTGTCAGGTTCATCACATCAATAAAAGAATAAAAGAGGATGAAACCTGTGAGCACACAGCCTCTAGCCCACGTTGGGAAATGGCATGTTACCAAGAGCTGGGGCTGGGGTGGAGGCGTAACTTCAAGAATAAAAGGGACAATGCAAATCAACACTTCTTGAGCAGCGCTGTGGGGAAAAGTAAACTTTTAGAAGTACACTTTCCCTCCCTAACAACACCCCCCCTATCTCCCCAGGATTCCTTTCTCCTCCATAATTAAGAAGCCAAAGTGAAGCAGCAGGAAGGAAAGGGTTGGTGGGGAGGTAATTACTAGCAGCAGCATCACTTGCTGGAAAAAACCTCTGGCATTTTTATCTATAACAAACCTGTCATCAGCGAAAGCACTTAAGAAAGATTCCTTGCTA
Organism: Galemys pyrenaicus; assembly: GCA_019455555.1. NCBI lineage: Eukaryota > Metazoa > Chordata > Mammalia > Eulipotyphla > Talpidae > Galemys > Galemys pyrenaicus. Next base: position 1,272,623 of record JAGFMF010011961.1, on the reverse strand, counting down.
AAGTTCCAAACACTAGAAAAACAATTTTGGTAATGTAAGAAATGAAGAAATGGTAAAGGAATGACTTGTTTTACTAAGGTTTTTTTTTTTTTTTTTAATTAATGGTTTATCCCCTGAGGAAGAAATTTGACTTCTCTTTCCCTCCAAGTAATCAAATTAGGATAACTCCATCTGGTTTTAATCCTTGAAGCACTATTTAAAAAAAATCAAATTCATAAAACCAAAATGACTCCTCCTGGGGCGAATTCTTCATATGACCTTTCACATCCTCTTATGTAGATCTGTTCAATAAGGTGTAGGCTTGAGATATGTCAAAGAAAAAGAATGCCTTGGCTAGAAGGAGGAACGACTTCACTAAGACAGTCATAATAAGGGTTAAGATTATGGCTTTTTGCTCGACTGGACTAGCAGGTCAAGGATGAAGTCTGGTCAATAAGTGGGCTAAGAGGATCCTGACTAAAGTTTAACCAGAAGTGAGACTACCAGATGACACATCAAGGGAGTCTCTCACTACCAGAGGTGTGAGAAATGGGCCATATTCAACTGCCATGTCTATTTTATTTTATTGGCTAAGTGTTCAAAAGCATTTTTAGGACTAGAAATCACCTGAGTCATTCTTACTGATCCATATTTGTGAATTTATAGAAAGGCTATATTTCAAAAATCTAATAATCTTATACCATTTAAAAGCAACATCACTCAAAATAGGAGACAAGGAGCAGAGTTGAAGGAGGAATAGGCTTTCACCAGTTGCACACACAGCACAGGTAAGTCCTACTACCTCCTGGAGGTTTCCCAATTCCCACTATTAGAAAAGCCTTGGAACTATTGTCTGACTTGCTCAAGGTCAAGTGCAGAAGCCTGGATATGAAGCCAAATCTGTCTGGTTTCAAAGATAAGATTCTTTCCATTACAACACTTCTTAAACACCAAGGCTTGGACTCATGCCAGCTCAAAATTAAGTTATGAGCTGTCAAAAGCAAAATAAAAAATATAAAGACAATGAAGTGAGTTTTTTTATTAAAAAAATGAATTCAAGTTAAAGCAACATTCTTTTTCTGAAATTAGGATCCACTTCTGGTGCTTAAAATGTTCTTTTTATTGATGAAATTATCGTGGATAGTTGGTATTTTTTTTAATTTTTCGTGTTTCTACAGGAAAAAATTTAAAACATGGACAATCTGTAGTTGCAGCTGAGTGTTCTTGATATTTTTTTTACTCATGTAATTCCAGCACCTAGGAACCAGGATATAGAGAAGAATGTTCCCATGAAACAGAGAAAAAAGGCAGTTACAACTCCTCACTCGGGTACACTTCAACAACTTGTTCACTTCAACCTCTAAAATTTAAGGAGAAGCCACCAACTTAAAGATAAGTCAAATCTTTAGTTGTAATGAAGTCATCAGGGAAACAAGAACAGACAGTAAAGCCCAAATGAAGGTGTGAGAATCAAGATTATTCTAAGCAACAGGAAAAAAACTATCAAATTTAATAGAAGGAGATGTGAGAAAACATTGCTCAAGTGACAATATATACCTGGGGAATAACATCTGTAAGAGGGGGACTCCAACAAGCAACATTATCTACTGGAACAGTAGAAGCTCAGCACACTTAATATTTAGAAAGCAAATAATGGAGAGATGAAAAAACACAACAAATGGCAACCTGAAGTCCTCAAGAGAGGACTACAAATTCTCCTGTATTTCTCAGGAGAATACTACACCATAGTAAAACATGTCTAAGAGTCTTACAGTCAAGAAAACTAGTTGTATAATGTTCCACATTCAGTATGTAACTGGGTAAGTTTCTACACCCATAATGCTTGTTTCCTTGCCTACAAAATGGGAATAATAATATTCTCCAGTTAATTTTAGAGTTGTCATGAGAACCCAGAAATGTACATTTGATACATCAGAGAATGTCAGGTATACTCCATAAATATTAGCTATTATTATTTGAGTTTAATATACTACAACTGGTATAACTAAGCAGATCCCAACTCAGATTAGTAAACATATACAACTAAAGAGAGCCTATCAACTCAACCTGAACTAAAAATATATAAAATTAGCGTTCACTCATATAAACAGTATACTAAGGGACAGCCAGGCACTGGTCAATGCTGCTTCAACTCGCCCACTGATTGGCAGCTCCAGAAAACTCCACCATCCACCTCCATGTCCACTCATTAGAGTCCCACTGGCTTTCCTTTCTAGAGGGTGGGGCTGAGGGTGGAACAATGTGTTTTAAGAGCTCTAAGAATGTTGGGACACCATAAGCTATGAAAAGCAATCTAGGGTCAGTGACCCTAGATTGAATCATATTCTGAGAGAAGGAATACTATGACCAAGTGAGGTCAAGGGCATAGATTTTGTTCCTGAGATAGAGCAGCTATCAATCCATGTCCTAGATTTGCTGGACTTCTTTCAAGGACTCTATTTTTCAGTATGTTTGTATTCTGAAAAGATCTTCCATGTTTACTTCTAAGTCTCACTGTCCTTTCTTATTGTCCCTGAATTTTCTTATTAAGTACAACCATTATTTCTTTTTAAGACATCAGCAGAGTTCATTTGAAAGCAAATTTTACCTTTCTTATTAAATTTTTTTTCATTGTAAACTTGATAATTCCATTAGTTTTAAGAGATTTCTGCAACAAAGCTAGATTCCTTCTGGATGTCATCTGAAGCTAGAATCTCAGGTTGGCAAACTAGGACCAGCTAGGCAAAGAGGTCTGTGTCCTGATTTTGTAAATATCGTTTTGTGGGATCACAGCCCCATTCATCCATTTACATATTCTGTTTAGCTGCTTTCAAGCTAACAGATTGGAACAAAGACTTGAGATAAATAGATTGGAACAGAGATTGTATGACCTGCAAAACTGAAAATATACTTTATTTCTATTCCTTTTCTCCTCAATAGGCTTTTTCTTTCTCTATACACAAAAAAAAAAAAAAAAAACTGAAAATATATACAACCTGAGCTTTAATAACAGGAAAGTTTTCTGTTTTCTTGCCTTATAGAGCCAGAGCACTACAGAAGAATGGACATCTCCAAGAAGAATTAATCAGATTTCATCATGATAATTATGAAATGAGAAATGAGTTTTTTCCCAACATTCTCTTCTAAGATACAAACAAATCAAAATATTTTCTATTTTGATGGTTCAAAATGGTACCAAGCTATTCTCCCAATGGGAATCAACTAAATTCTTCTGTTTTATGCATCCTCTCCCAAAAATTATGCTCAGTAAATTAGAGTTGAGCACCCAGAGTGAAAATTAGAGGTAATTACTGTGGGAAAATAAGGTGTGACACTCATAAGACTAGATTAAATTTAATAACTTCAATAGAACTCCAAATTCAAATCTTTGAAAGAAAATCTAAGGAACAGTTCAGTTAAAAAAGAAATAATTTAAATTCCCATTCCTTTTCTCCTCACAAGATGCCAACTATAATCAAAATAGAGTCAACAGCAATATTTCTAAGCCAAAGCTGAAACAAAATAATAAGTATATGACATTAATTTACATTAATAAAATAAGATTCTTGATGGTTTGCTACATTTGCTGAATAAGAGGCAAAGTTTGGGCAAATGAGAACATGAGAGAAGCTATTACTGGCTATTCATATGAAGAAAATTATGAAAATTTTAAACGAAATAAGGTTTAGTTCATTTAAAGAATCACAAAGAAACATGTTCTGTTAAAACAAAGCATCCTGACATTATTTTTTATTTGTTTCATATCCTTTGGCCACATGTCCATGTATTTTTCCTTTCTGTGTGGGTGGTATAAAACTGGGTCACATTATTCTGATGATGTTAGGCTTTCACTGACTTTCTTAATTCAACCAACAACATAATTTGCCACCCTGTTAAAATTTTGACTTCCCTTGTGGAAAACAATTCGAAAAAAAAAAAAATTGAAGAGGCATAGAATATTCACAGCCTTTGATTCAGTTTTCCCAGTGGTGAAAATGTATCTTAGGAAATAATTTATATGTATGTGTCTGTATGTATACTTATATATGTGTGTAAAAATAACTCAAAAGAAGAACAATAACTAAAGAATTATTTATAATGGAAAAACCCTTTATATCCAAAATATGAGATTAAATGAATTATGATACAGGAACTAGAATTATTATACATCCATCAATATAATTATGGAAGCTGTATAACAACATATTGTAGAAAGCATTTATGGCATAATGTTAAGGGAGAAAGGCAAGGATATCTGCCCTATGATTACATTTTGAAGAAATGATGTCTGCTTATGAAGAAGGAGTAAAGAAACACAAAAATGATTTGTTCGAAGAGTTATAATCTAGGATGACTTAGGGTGGTGAGATGAAGGCTACATTTCTTTTTTTTTTTAAAGATTCATTTATTTATGCATACAAGAACTTGGGTACAGGCCAGAGGTGTGGGGGCGGTGAGAGGATTCACAGAGAGAGAGCCAGGAACAGAACACAGGCAGAGCAACAGAAATACACTCTTGAGGGCAAGAGCGGGCAAGGCAGGAGAGGTCTGCCGCACCATGTGGGTCACTTCCTTGGCCAGCAGCAGGGATCGAACTCATGCTGCAGTGACTGTGGTCTGCTTTACAGTCCATTGCTTAACCCACTGCACCACCAGGAAGGCCCTACATTTCTTTCTTTAATAAATGTTTGTTTTAAGGTTGTATTTACAAGCTCAAAAGGAGAACATCCTATCTCCCCCTTTCCTTTTACTATTTAAAATAATTGAGGAACTAAAACTTATGGTTCAGTTACAAATAAGAGTAACCATTCCAACTATATTAAGCAAAATGCCATTTATTATGGGATGGAGATAATGGATGAAGAAAAACAAGTTGAGTTTCCAGGGATGAGCCTATAGGCTTTACCATAGAGCTGGAGAGCCAAAGCTGCTTCTGCACAAATTGGAAGCAGTTACAAAACTGGAAAACTGTTTACACCTATTTGCTTCATAATATTGCTCTGTGTGATCTGCACCAGACAATTAGAGCTTCATGCCTCCTTTCCTGCCCAAGAAACAGATCAATACTACTTAAATCACATACAAAACACTTTATAGCTTCTATGGTATATGGATATATGAAAAGGAGATTGAATTCATTAGTAAGCAAATCAATCTCCTATCCACCAAGCTGAATAATAGCCAGACATTCTATTTGACATTCTATACAAGACATTTAGATAAGTTTGACTTTCGGATAAATAATAAACAATTCTTAACGTAGTATTTCTTAAACATTACAAGAAACATACTGACACTAAAAAATATATATATTCCTTGCTTATCTAAAATCAGACTTGATAGGGCATTAAATCATTTTATCTGCTTAATATGACAAACTTGCTGTTATGGAAGCCAACAGAAATTGAACTTACTCTCAGTTCCCACAAATCATTAGTTATATTTTTATTCTAGATAATAATTCCTAAAAGAGAGTAACTTCACATATTTAATGGATATGTTTTCTTCTTTTAAATCTATAAGCATCCTCTGGATTCTTTATGGATGTCTCCAAAAATAGAAAATGAACAAGTATATATTGGCTAGAATCTTGCAACCAAAGAGAAGATATGAGTGCCAGATTTATGTCTTAGAGATTATTTTTTTCTACCCTGTTCATTTAACAGATAAGAAGTCAAGTTAGAACATATAGTGAGACCCTAGTCCTCCCACATTTCACTCATTCTAGTTAAGCTTTTTTCTCTCAGTCATAATTTAGATTCATGTTTAAGATGCTATCCCCAAAATGTGGAGGCTTCATTAGCTTCTCCTTATCACTGAGTGCCAAAGAAAAGGTAAAGTTCCTGCTCAAGAACTGTGTTAGCAAAGTCTCTAGATGTAGATGGCATGGAATTTGACCTTGGTGGTGGTGGGGGGAGGGGGTCTCTTCTCTACTCAGTAAACTTAAACATGTGATAATTCTGAGTCACAGTTCCTTCATCCTTAAAATTAGATCATTAGTACTTCTCCTGTTTCCCTGACAAGTCTGCCATAAGGATGAAATAAGTTCACATCTACAAAATATTCTGAAATGCAATAAATGCCATAAGAGAATCATACATTCTCACAATTGAAATATCTAAAGTTTAAAATAGCCAATATCCCAATCATTCTCCATCTCTGAGAGATGTGTTATATGCACTAATATAATCTATTCTTGATTATTTTATTCTGGAGTAGAAGAGGTTTGAATAGTGACCAAAACTCAAAACAGTTTCAAATTAAAAATGAAACACATTCATTTCTTTCCAAGTAAATGAACTCTGGAGGTAAGTGGCACATAAAACTCTGGTTTCTTCCTCAGATATTCTAATTATATAGATCATTGCTTATTGCCCATGACTGACCAACCTCCAGCCATTTTCATAGTAGTCATCAGAAAGGGAAATGTTTTAAAGAGGGAAAATACCTTCTTTTTGAATTGAACTTGCTTCATAAAATGTAAACAACCATTTCACCGATATCTATTTACCATGTCTTTCATCAAGGAACCACATCTATTTACAGAAAGCATAGAAAAGTTGTAATTTCATAAAGCCACATGCTCATCTACAAATCAAGAATTATACTGTTAAGCTAGTCATCAATCTCTGCCACCATAGGTAAACGCAACCATCTTCCTGCATGACTTAGAGCAGGTTTTATTTCCAGCTGTTGTAACCAAGTAACATTAACTGGGAAAGTATAGGAATGACAAAATCTATTTCCCACAGTTTTGGAGGTCAGAAATGCAATAGGAAGAATCCTCTTCTAGATGTCAGAATGCCATCTTTTGGTTGTATTCTCCCATAGGAGTAAGAAAGCAACAGAGAGGTCTCTGGGATCCCCTTTGATAAGGGCACTAATCCTGTTCACAAGGCTGCACCCTCATGACCTAATAACCTCGCAAAGGCCATACCTCCTAATTGTATCGCACTGGGGGTTAAGATTTCAATTTTTGAATTTGTTCATGCATTCACTTCACTGCAGTGGATAATTCAACTAAAAGGAATCTTTTTAAAATTCAGACACAGACTGGAAAAGCCAAATTACTGTTGCTTTAATCACATCATTAAATCATTGTCTGTCTAGATTATAAATTCCAAGTAACAATAGCCCAGTACCTGCCACAGATCTGATCATTTATAAATATTTGAGGAATGAATGGAATAAAACAGCTATTAGAGAATTGGAGGGAAGAATAACAATTTTTTTCTCTGTAGAAACAAGGCTGCCAGTAATAAAATTATTTCAGAATGAAGAACTGAACACAAACATTCTGCAAAACTGTCCTCTGACTCATAAACCAGGTGAACTATTTGAACCATGAGAGGCAGGTTGATTTTTCCACCACATTCACACCCACATATCTCAAGATAAAACCACAGATGAGCAGACCTAATTTTTCCTGGAGTCATAGGACCTCTGTCTAAAAAACTATTGAGTTTACAAATTTTAACCAATTCCAGAGAAGCCCAGTCTGTGACTGACTCCAGTCTACAACTACCTTCCCCTGACTCCCTATTCTTAAAATACCTTACATGTGTTAATGAGAACACTTTGAATTTAACCGTTTTTGATGTAGGTGTGTTCTTTGTTAGTGATGTATTCTTTGTTAGTATTCTTTGTTAGTGATGATAAACCACATTTTATTAAATGTCATATTTATTGTTCTTTCTGCTTTCACATTATTTTTGTGTGTGTGTGAACATGCCATCATGTTGTACACTGGACAACTCCAACCCTTTGTGGAACAAGACAAAATAAAAATGGATAAGTGATCAGCATGGGCACTAGACAAGTTATTTTCTAACTCAAATTATGTTATCTAAATTGCTTATGGTAAAAGAGAAAAGAAATGAGCCAAGACAAGGTCTTGAGAGAGAATAAGGAAAAAATACTTTGGAATTATTAAACAAGTCAACACATATCAGTACTGAAAAAACAGAAGTCAGAAAGAAATACTTTTCTTGTTGAGAACTATTGCATGCCAATGAATTTGGTCTTTTCTACAAAGCTTAAGATCTTAAAACTAGGTAGCAATTGGCACCAGCTTTGAATTCAGAATGTATTCATAGGCAATTTAATCTTGCTTCTTTTAATATATGCCTTGGGGCACATATTATCTGAGTTTTACATATCCCATTTATAAAGTGGAGATGTATTACATTTAACTTTGGATATTCAACCATATGGCTTTCTTTTAAACAATTAAAAGACACTATGAAATTACATTTGTATCCGTTCACTTCTTGATATGCAATCACACTGTACATCCTGTGTACTGGTGATACTCATATTACCACGAGTGATAAACACAAAATCATGTTTATTACAGTTTATGAGCAATTTAAACAATTTTTCTCATATGGCTTTGACTATATACCACATTTGCATGATGTGCTGATTCTAGAAATGAATCATCAAGTAATTTTTGTGTTCTACTGCCATACCTACAAACACAGATGGGTTGTTACGAACACTAAAAGAAAAAAAAATGTTAAAACTGTTGACACACAGTCAGTTCTCCAATTTGTTGACCAAAACTAAATTTTTATTCCTTAGACCTAAGACAAATATATTCTAATGACATGAATAATAACAGAGTAATCTGTATAGGAAAAAGAAAAGACTATATTAATGATAGACCCCCTAATTACACTGAAGAAGGAGATGAAGCCTCATTTATTTCAGGAATAGGGGTGATATTCAGACAAATGGCTGGGGTAGGAGATGACAGAGAGGGTGGGAGAGGAAACTGTCTCAGTCCCTGAAGGACCTGTTGGTGTAATTCTTTCCCCAGGTAAAACCAGTGATGTTACTTTACAGGAAGTGCCAGAAATTTAAAAGTCTGCCTTTCACTACTCTGCATGTGACCACTAAGAATTATATAAGAAGAGTAACAAAGAATTCACAATTCACCTGACACTTTTATCTTTGGCTTTTTTTTTTTTTCACCTTTATGAATGCTAAGAGTAAACCTCAAGCATGTCTCTACTGCCTTTTCTAGACTCAGTGATTTCAAGAGAAAGATTTTCTATGGTCAAGAGATGATACTGTGGTTAAATATCTAGCCATACCCGTGACCTTTAAATAAGGTGTCCCAATATGAAAAAAAAATACATCTGATTGCAAAATACACACACTGATTGGCCTTCTTTTCAGTCCCAATAAGTTGGACATGGGTGAGTCCTTATGCCTTGTCTGCTAAAACATTCTTGCATTGATCTTTGTGACTTTCAGATGCATGACTATGAGCCATGGGCTAAGCACAGAGAATTCAAACATTCTAAATTAAAGTTCTATAATAGTTACCCTGCTCTTTTATTTCCTATCTTTTTGATAAGCTGCTTCTCTCCAACCTCTGCATACAGAACAGAAACAATCTGGTTTGCCCTTGAAGAATCCGTCCCCCACCAAAAAAGAACACTGGCAAAATTCACATTTTCCCAATCTGGATTCATGTAATATCATTTTTTTCAGTTCAGTTTTTAAAGCTTGGAGAGTGGTGAAAGCTTGTATTAAGAAGCATAACCATTTAATTTCCAAAACTAATGAGTGGAGCTCAACATATTGAACACATTGTATCAGAATATCTGGTTCCTTTGGAATGGCTCTCAATCTCGGAGAGTGTATGATAACCAAATGGTGCTCAACTAATGATGTCTTCTTATTAGGATATGAAAAGAAGTGAAAAAATATTCTAGCATGCATAGACAATATTGCTTCAATTTGTTGATGACAAAATGCATTTCATCTCAATTATGAAGTAGATTTTGTTATGAAGGGCTAGCCAGATTGCTAATAATTAAAAACTTAATGTGTCTTCTGTCATTACCACAGAACAATGATGAGACATAGGGAAATTATTTGAATTTTGTTTGTGTATTTATTTAGGGAAAGAAAAAAAAACACCCAGCTTCATAATCATAATTTAAGAAATAGGCCATATGATTATTCTAAATCTTCTGGAAAAGTTAAGATGTCTATTTCTCAGCATCTGCCAATGAAGATATTCCAATACAGAAATGGTGCCTAGAGATTCCAGGCAAGTTCAGATAACCTCCCCCAAACAATCATTCCAAGTTCCTGTCTTTCCAATATCTTTATAATATACTCATTTAAAAAAATAGTAATGGAGAGAAGATGTTCAAAACAGGCCTTCCCAAGATTTATCAGTGGGACATAGGATTATTTCAAGCTTATGGAGATCCTACAAACTCACAAGATAGTTTGTCACTTCCTTAACTACCTAGAGTGAAAACTGAGGGTCTTACCCAGAATTAGGGTTATTCCCAGGAACAACTTACTATCTGAATAACCTGTAAGTTAATCACAGAGCATCAACTCTGTCACACAAGCCATCTACTTCTCCTCATGTCAGACTCCCCCAACCCACCTTCTTATTGAAGCCCCAGACCACTATCCCACCCCTTAGCTTAAAATATATACCTCAATTATCTTTCCTTTTTTATATCCCTCATGTCTATGAGGTATACATAGTTAATTATGTTTTTTAATCCTAATATTCTAATATTAAGTTGATTATTTGACTAGTCCAAGAGGAACCCAAAGGAGCTGGGGGATATTTCTCTTCCTCCCCACAGAAGCTTACTGATTTATACATACATCTGAATGTATAATGTGAGTGTGTGTGTGTGTGTGCGCGCGCATATACGTGCACTTTCCCCTACTTGTAATCCTTCTGGGTAACTGGCCTAAGTAGCCAATATTAGTGTTTGTTTATTTGTCCTTACTTGGACAATCTAATTCCTTTAGTATCTTATGTTGTGATTACTTGAATCAATTATTTCCTCCTCCTTTCCTGATATTTAGGCAAGTGGGTATGATTTCATCATTCAAATGATCAATTAGTTTAAGGTCTAAAAGTGTCCATTGCCAATGTATTTCATGCTGAAGCCAAGTGCTAATGATGCTGAGCATTTATCAAGGAACTTCTTCACCTTAACATATTTAAATCATAGTCTCCTGTGGCCTGGTTCCCAACTTTGGAGTTCCCATTGTGCTGGGATGCTTCCTACCTTTTGAGCAGGCTTTTATTCACCACCCTCATGCAACAAAGAAAATAAATCAGACCCATACATGTTGCCCATCAAACCAGGTGCTGGCACTAACACTAACAATTCAGAGATGTGCCCTTTGGCTGCTCAGGGCTTTCTTTTTGAGATTAATTAGATCAGGTATGATTACAATATGATCATTCCTGGCTGAATGACGTAGACTGCATGTTCTGGCATAAATATGCCTTAAATTTATTTTGTTTTATGCTGATCCAGAGCTCATCCTCTTACCAGAAAAATGAAGAGATCAGCAAATGTTAAGAATACTTTTTATCAGAGTCAGACAGTCATTGTACTTAATTTTCTTTTACATTATACATGCTGCGTTATCCATTTAATCCGAAACACACAGAATATTTGCCAATGGATGATTCTATCTGACAAGTATGGGCCAGTATGGACTTTTTCTATATCTAGTATACCTATGTTGATATTTAATACAAGTGGGTGAAAGACCAATTCCAATGATAAAATTTAAAACCATAATTATCAACACAGCTCAATTTATATGAAGGCTTATCTAAAGGGCCAAAAATGTTTTCCTATCTGCTAGTTTATTTACTTTCTTCAATCTTCTAGCATACAGTAAGGAAAATGCAACTTGTTTTCATTTCCATTTCCCTGGTGGGCCTTCCTTATGTGGTATACATTAGTTTATTTGACATGCAGTGGTCATTCACTCACAGCTTGGTATTCAATCACTATTTATTGAGCATTTACTACATGCCAAGGACCGTTGGGGATAGAACACTAAGCAAAACAAACACAGTTTACCGCCGGAACTTTCATATACATTTATAGCCAACTGGAAAGGAACTAGAGAGGCAATTAATTCCTTAATTTCCTGCTCATTTCTTTATCTAGGAAGGTTGGAACCAGCCCTCCAAAGCTGAAACTCACCCTCAAAGTAGCTCTGTATTTTTTCTGCTCACAGTTCACTTTTAACTATGACTAACTGCTTTACTTTCTGTTTTCTAGCCCTATCCATTAAACCAGATACAATACCAAGACTAACCTGTTCTTCCCGAGCAACTCTGCTCCCCACATAAAGAAAATCCAGTAACTCAGGCCTATTCTCTTGTCTGCCATGTGTCAACATACATCATGAGGACCCTAGCAGCAGCCCATATATGGGCTCCAACAACCTTCAGCCAACTCTGCATTTCCTTCCCCCCCCCCATTCACTTTACATAGTGCTCTCCTGCCCCAGCCCATTCCTGTGTCCCCCCCACCCCATCTACTCCCAAGCCAATGAAATTCACCTCTTTAGTTCCCCTAAGTCCCAATTCCCAAAATGTGACAAAATTCCACTTATTCTCTTGGCCATCAGGGAAGGCAGAGCTGATTCTTGGGGTTCTACCTCCTGCTCAGATTACTTTACATTAAAGTCCTATCTTCGCTGACCCCAGTAGCCTATTTGGCATTTATGGCACCTTCCATTGGAAGTACAAGATATGATTACCTGAGAGGTCTAATTATTAAACTGTATTTTAAAACTTTTTCAGGTATCATTGATTCAGTAACAAAAATGCTCTATTCTGCAATCATGTGGTGAAAGTACAGTTCTTCATCTGTGATAGAGATTTTTTTGATGTCTGTAACCCAGTCACTTCAATTTCCCTGCCTCCCACCCCCAACATCCCTATGTCCCTTTGACCCTTTCTCCTTCCTCCTCTGACTTAGTTCTTTATTAGGGTCCACTAGTTTTTATATGTATTTTACTTTGTTGATTCATTTACAATATATATGTCCAATATTTGTCTTTGTCATTACTTTACTGCTTTACTGCACATAATTCCCTGAGATTTGTTATCCTTTTATGGGATCTTAACTGAACAAATGTAAATGAGAAGATTAACTTTGTAACAGGAAGATTGAGAAAATATCCTTGGATCAAAACCTTTGTCTTTTTGTTTTTGGAACTCGCAGGTATCTTATGAGAAATACCTTGCCTGTGACAGCCAGTTAGTGAAGGGGTTTTTGAATGAATGGAAGGAAGATCCTTGAAAAGAGAAGACTTTGTAGCTTTTTGTGTGTACCCAGCACAAACCAACAGTTCCAGGGACATAGTATGCATGAAGTGAGTATTGTTTAGTGAATGATGATGGCCTAATTGATAGCAAAAGACCAATTCTTACTATTTAACCACAAAAGAAATAAAGCTTAGATGAAATTCCTCATGAGGAAAGATTTTGTGATAGTTTTAATCTCCTAACTTTTAGTGTGAAAACTGTTTCCTTTGGCATAATTTTAACCATTTATTTGAGCTCTCTATTCTGTATATGAGTTCCAACCATTTTCCTTCTTTTGTCTTACTGAGAAATCTATTGTCAGTCTAAGAGTGTAAGTAATTGCAAGTAATCTGTCTTTCTTTTAAGGCTGCTTTTAAGATCCTTGTTGTTCTACAACTTCATCACAATGAGTTTATGAGGATTATCTAAAGAAAAATGTAACCCATATTCAAATATATTTTGCTTTCCTATCTCCCTTCAATTCTAGCCAGTTCTCACTCATTATCTCTTTGAATATTACATCTATTTCTCCAATTTCCTCTTTTTGGAAGCGAATTAAGTATATGTGAGCTTCCCCTTTTGTTCTCCATCTTTTAATCTCCCTATTATGTTTTATCTTTTTCTTTTTGTTGTATTCTGATTAATTTTATTATCTCTAATTCCCAATTCTAATCTTGTCTTTAACCTATCATATTTCACTACAACAATATCTTTCATTTTCAGAATTTTTATTTTGATTCATTTTCAAACCTGCCTGCTTTATTCTAACAGCTTATCAATTTATCACATTTTTATTTTAACATTTCCTTTTATAACTACCTGTACATTTAACAAAAATGAGTCTCAATTTTTCATTAGTTGGAATTTTGGAGGGACCTAAATTTTCTTTTTACTTCCTATGGTGCTTGCACATGCTCTGTGCAGAAAGCATGGACCCACTGAAAGGACATGCATTTACTGTGGAGGATGCGAAGATGTACATCACCTCAACTATTCTCAACTTGTAGACTCTGGTTTTTCAAAACGTTGAATGTTATGAGGCTGTAACAGGGTGGTCCCCAGGAAAGGGGGAAGTTCCAGATTCCTGGTTCCACCCTAAGTGGATGGAGCTGAGCAGGGATAAGAGGATGCTAGAGAGAGGAGAGAAGAAGACAGAAGGAAGGGAGGAAGAAGGAAGCAGGATGGAGATCAGCAAGGAGACCTGGAGGAGGCATGTGGAGCAGAGGGACATGTGAAGAAACTGCGCTTCCATTTGGTCTTGGACTGGTTGGAACAGAAGTGGGTGAGAGACCGTGGGGAGGTTAACAATGGCAGTTTTCATCTTGATTTTTATTTTTCTCTTTTCCTCCCAGATTTGTCTGACTCTTTCTGACCCTTTTCTATGGGTCGCCACTGAAAGGTCCTTTGGACTTGGAGCAGCTTTTGGGTCTTGCTTTGGGCCACTCCTGTTTGACTGGACTTTTACCCTCAAGGAGATGGGTAACTTTCTATGCTTAACTTAGTAACTATATTCTCTGTCCTTTCTGTATTGTACCCTAATTGTATTAAAGTTCCTTTCCATTAAAGGCCTTATATGTTTGTCTTGATGCGGCGGATGGCAGAACCTATTTAGAAAGGGCAGGTTTGGGGGTTTTGGGGTGCCCCTCTCCCTACCCTGTAACAAGGCCAGGCCTAAATGTTACAAATTTTCAGAGGTGATTTTTCTCTTTAACCCACCACTAAGACCAACATAGATAGTTTTTCTTATAGTCTACCTTTGCTGTTCGGTCTAAATATTTTTTCTTAGCCCACCCTTTCCCAAGTGTTAGGGTCCTGGTCTTGTATGAAAAAAAAGTAATTGACTTTACATATTAAGGAAGCCAGGTCTTTGTCTTCTAAACTAAAACACAGTTAAAATCTACTCACTAAAGGCAGCAAATACCCAGACAACTCAGTTCTCTGATTTTCAGTTTCCTCTCATGAGGATTTTCTCCTTTCTACCTATAGTTTACTTAGCAACAATTGGAGGGATGGGGTTTGGGAGGTAGTGGGGTGCCTAGTAGGTCACATTAATAAAAATAAAAGTCTCAGAAGTTATTTAAGCCGGCCTTGCCTTTTGGCTTTTGGTCCTGTTTCACATTAACCAAAAGCTAGCATTTTCATCTAAGGGCAAAGTGAAAGAAATGCCATTAGTGAGGTTGTTGGCCTCCCCACAACGTTCAGAACAAGTCTCAAGATGTGTCACTTCAGCACACAGATTATTCCAGGTTGACTGCAGGCTCAGGAGAAATGTTTACCACTTCCTCAACTACCCAGAAGAATGGAAAATGAGGGGTCTTACCCAGATTTAGGGTTTTATCAAAAATAGCCTTCCTGTAGGAAAATCTACCTATATGGCAGGGAAGACGTGATTATAGAGCATCTGGTCTTTGCCACATGAGTCCTCTTCCTTTGTCCCATTCCTTAGTTTCAGAGACATACGCGTACATTGATGCCATCTACCTTAGCACTTACATTTGTGGAGAGTCCCCATACATGTGCAATTTTTGTTCCTCCCTGATACTAACCTGTGTGATGTTAATTTGATTTCTCAATCTGCTTAAGAAGAAGTCAGAGGGGAGGTGGTAAATTTCCTCTCTACTTACACAATAGGTCAACTTATATCTGCCCTTGTGCTAGGGCATCTGTACTCCGGCCAAGAAATCCAACTTCCCAAGACACTACTGTTAATGTTGCCGAGAACAGCTAAAGAGAAATCTCCATTCGATGCCCTGCCCATGAGTCTATCGGATGCTGTTGCATCTATATTCTGTCTCCTTTTACATTTCTGTCTGCCTTTCTGGTGTCCCCTTGACTCGTATTCAACAACTTTGAGTCAAGGACTTTTTTCTTGAGAAATCATCTCTCTCCCATTCTGAATAGCAGAGAAACAGTCTTTAGAGGACCTTATCCACCGACGAGGAGGACATATCCTCAAGTCTTTCAAAACAGGGACAATAAATTCCTGTTTTCAAGCACCTATTTTTCGCCAACCAATTTCTGGCTAAAGAGCATTTTCTTTGTTGTTTAAATGTAACCATGTATTTTAAAAATAGAAAAAGCTGTGAAAATTAGGGGAAAAACATCTTGCTGAATGGAAGTCTCCCGCAGTCATGGGGGCCAGTCAGTGGTCCTGACAAGTTGTGTCAGTGGCCTAATGATAATTTAAGGAAAAGCACAAAGGTGACTTAGGAAGAATGCTTAGAGAAATCTGCATATTTGTCTTATTCTTAAGCCTACTCTTTTCAGCTCCCACTCTCAGCATATTTGTGGACAAAGAAAAGAGTGAAAAGAATATGTAAAAGGCCACATGATGTGCAGGCTGATTAGAAGTGAAAGCCAGATTTGCTGACAATTGACAAAAGATCAGGCAGTCATTTATTTAATTGGACTTCGAATGACAAGAAGGTGAGATGATTATCGAAGAGATGAGTGCTTTGTTCCAGCCTCACTGTTTAAGTCATTTCAAATAGAAAGGGAACTTTTCCAATTTCTCTAGGACAGCAGCCTGAAGAGATTTCTCAATATTAATCCAGGTAATCAGGATCAAGACTACTATATGGGCCACTGACATGAAAGGGCCAGGAATGCTGCAGGTATTAACTCAGCTGCATGTCAACAAGACACAGGGAAACAGATAATCATTGTCTGTGGCTCGGTTCCTCTGGTGTTGTTGTGGCATAAAAATATGTTTCAAGACAGAAAATGCCAACTTACTCCCTATTGTTAGTGTAAGCTGTAGAATTTATTTTATACATAAAACCACTGAAATTCTGACCCAGGGGTATAAGCGTTGTGATACAGAAAACCTGGATGATGGAGGCAAACATACTTCATTTTCTTTGCTTTATGAGCAAAACTAATTAAAATTTATTAATATTTAATGTGTCAAGCAGTGGGTAAGACACATTAAGGGTTTTATAACATAATCATAATAACTCTTTATTAAGAAATACTTTAATTCTTCATAGAATTAAGACACTACTATTCAAGTCTCCATACTTTTATGTTTAACTCAAAGACATGATAAATTAAGAATCAGTGCTAACTGAGGATGATGATGTGTCCATTTATTTTTTTAGAATTATTCCTTTTACTGAAAGATTTTTATTTATTATTTATTTTTGGGTAGAACTGGAATGTAGGCCAGAGGTACAAGCACAGAGGGTGAGAAGATTTACCAGACACAGAGTGAGGAGCAGAACAGGCAGATGTACTGAAATACTCTGTTGAGGGGAGTAGCGGGTGAGACAGGAGAGGTCTGCTGCACCATGTGGGTCCCCTCCCTGGCTGGGAATCGAATTCAGGCCACTTTGCTGTAGTGGTAGCCAGGAGACTTAACCCCTAGGCCACCAGAGAGTCCAATGGTGTCTGTTTAAAGACAAGGTATTGGTCATTCCAAGCATGACTGCCCCAAGAGACAGTCGGATGTCAAGGCAAATCACTTGCAATTCCCAGCAGTGAAGGGGCCCTACAGGAAGAAAGGGAACGAAGACCAATAATGACCACTACTGTCAGCAACTCCTGGCAGGTGCCACTTCGCACCATGCTAGATAAACTCATTTTCACAGTGTAGGATTAGAATAACCCTCCTAGTTTAGAGCCAGGATAGAAAGCAAATAAAGATTTTGAAGTTATTACTAATTAGATTTTAGTTGCAAGTAATACACGAATACAAGTCACACTGGAGAGGCAGGCAACAATGCCACCTTCAGGCTTTGGGAGACAAAGGTGGCACTGCCCAGGCTGAATGGGAGGACCTGGTGTCTACAAGGCTTCCCTTCATTTCTCAAACCCCCTATTCCAATAAGTATTATCCCAGGAAGACAAGAAAGTCATCGAGTAGATAACTGGATGAAACACTTGGGGTACACATATTCAATAGACTGACACTCAACTGTTGAAAAAGATGAACTCTTGTCCTTTGTAACAAGAAGGGCGGAATTTGAGATGATTATATTAAGCAAAATAAATCAGAGATGGAAAGTCAGACATCTAATGGCTTCACTCACATAAGAAATACAACTAAAGTAAACATACTACCTTGAAATAACAAAACTTAGACATCAAGGGAAAAAAATGGTATTCTCCAGTGGGAAAAGGGATGGAGACGTGGGGTGGGAGGAGCATCACCTGGAGAGTGATGGATGGTTCTGGAGCTTTCGTAGTGGCAGTGGTGTGGTACATACATTTACTGAGATATGAAGCTAATTTCCTAAAACTTAAACAGTACTGTATCTCAATGGTAAATCAATTAAAAAGTAAAAAAAAAAAAAATAAAAAATAAAAGTGCAGAATAAAAAGAATAACAAGGACAAAGTTTGATGATGCCAAGATAACTTCAAAGTAGGAAAACCCCAACTGGATGACTAGACTCTTGTTCAATGACTCCATGGTAGAATAAGTGCTTCTGAGCCATGGTTAGACTTCAATGCAAAATGTTGGAGATATTTTTATACTCATTTGCTTGCTTCCTAGAGCACGGTCCTTTCTAATCATTTGAATAAAAGACTTGAGAAAGTCTTTTTGGATCCTCTGAACAGATGGGCTTCTGTCTAGAATGGGCTTTTTTGACACAACTGACATCTTCCACAACATCCATGATCTGAATTTTTTGGGAAAACAAGGCAGAGAATCAGTGCATCTAAGGATGGTGCCTACCTGGGCCAGCAAGGGAGAGGCTGAGGAGTGCTGAGCTTTGTCACTGCTATCTTCCTTTCTAGATTTGTACAGAATTCACTGAAACTCACAGGGTGGGAAAGCAAACAGGGATTCTGAGCCATGAATAAAGTATATGCAAACTGCTACACCTAAGCAAGAGCAGATGGTGGGAGGAGGAACAGTCAAGGACAAAGTGAGGGAAATAGTGACAGTGTTCACGTTGCCTTAAAAACTAAGCTAAGAAATCCACAGCCAATTACTGTGACATTTCTCCTCAGCCAAGCAACTGAGTGAATAATAAGAGACTGAACCAACACTTAGGGGAAAAGATGTCTAATAATTAGCAAGCCACTCTGCTATATTAGAATTAAACTATGCCAATGGATTTAAAATACTGTCATTTTGTAAAATCAAACAGAGGAAAAGCAAACATAGTTAGGAATTTCAAAATTTGCCATAAAATGAACAGAAACAATTTTAACAAATACCCTGGTTGACTAATCTTTTAAATTTTTAATTGAATTAAATAAAACTTAAATTGAAAATAAATAAAATAAAGTAGAATCAAAGTAGGTATGGAACTTGATTTTTAAAATTGTGTGTGTTCCATTATGAATGTTTGTATACATTTATGCATAGATTATATATTTATATATCATTATATTAAATACAGTATTACCTAATGCATTATATAATAACATTTATGTGGATATACACTTTTTAAAATGATCCTTCAGTATTCTCTTTGTCATCACCTTATTTCTAATCTTATGAGATGTGTGGTGTTAGTTAGAACCTAGATGTGCAATCTCAAAGGTGTCCATGTCTAGGAAACCTGAAAATACCTAAGTAATTATTTGATATCACCTGTCCTCCCCACATAGTTCTTTGAGTGGGGGGTTGATATAAGAAATTGAATCAGACTCAGACTGTGATGCAACTGAGTTATAGCAACTGAGTTAATAACTCCTAGTAGTTGGATAATAACCCCCACAGCCAGCAAAGCTGGCTACTTAAAAACTGTATGAAGCACAGAGCCTGGGAGTGGAGAACCAAGTGTGATCTTTTACTACCTCTGTCCAGATTTGTCCAGATTTAAATCTTAGCTCTACCAAGTTTATTTATTTCTACAAAGAGAAAAAGCAAGTTGGCCTGCCCAAGGTCAGCCTGGCCCTGACTAATCCTCTAAGCTCTTAAAGACAGGAAGCAAGAGGTGTCAATTCTGTAGAGAACAGGAAAACCTCTATATGTTGTTTTTAATATTTAATGTTTTCAATATTTAAAGAGCCTTTGTTTTTAAATATAGCCAGAATTTCACGTAGAACAATGGCCTTATGGTTTTATGTCTTCAGAATTTATAGCAATGTCTGGTGTGAAACGCAAATTCCCCCATATATCAAGAGCACTTCTGCTCAAATGAGGTATCATGGACATGGACTTAAGTAATATCCATTGTCATCACTTCCACACTGGCAAACTACATAGTGCAGAATTTTCATGCAACTTTTTAAAGATTTTTATTTATTTATGCATACAAGAGCTGGGGTGCAGGCCAGAGGCATGGAGGGTGAGAGACAGAGACAGAGTGGGAGCAGAGCAGGCAGATCAAGAGAAACAAAATTTAGAAAAGTTGCATATACATGCAAGACTTTTATACCTATATCTCATATAGGTTTTATTTTATTTCATTGTTTTCTTTAAAAATTCTTCAAGTTCTACTTGCTGTGTCTAATATATTTGACTGTCCTAGATTAATATTTAATTAAGTTGTATTATTATTTTATTGCGGTAACACTGATTTACAATACTGCATAGGACTTAGGGGTATAAGATTCACACCTCTTCAGATGTATGTAACACAACACACATACCACGAAGATACCTACAGTCCTTAGTCATTGCCCATTGGTCCTCCCCTCTTTGCTTTTCACCCATTCCCTCCTCTTCTGAACCTCCAAGAGTTTTATAACACCTCATCCCTCTGTCATTGTAACATTGGGAGCACTGTCTCTAGACATGTATATGCTTATCTACATTAAAAATGTTGACAAAATGTATATGTCCTTATATGGGAAAAAGACAGGAATGATTATTTTTAAAAATTTTTAGTTTAAGCAACATTTCATTATATACTATACAAGTTTCAGGTATACATCACAGAAAATAAACATGTGTATATAAAGCACATTAAATTTACCACTTAAATTCCAAAGATTTACAAACAAAATATTAAAAGTGACTGTTTTTTGGTGGTAATATTATATTTACCTTTTATATACTTTGTGCTCGTCTGTATTTTTCCCAGTGAAATGTCATTAATTCTATAATAATATAAAACATTAAAATGACATTGTAGGAATCTTATGAAAGATACTATTTTTTTTAATTGGAGTTTTTAAATTTTCATCTGGCAGGGAAACAAAAGCTGATGAATTCTTTAGCTCAATATTGCTAATATAAATCTTTCATTGCTACAGAAGTTCTGATTTTTCAGTTTTGTCAATAGTCTCTGGTTACATTAACCAAAAATAGTCTTTTTAAAAATACTTCCTTGGAAAGAAGGAAAAGAATTCAAAATACATTTTTTATGTATTTCAGCACTGTGTTCATTGATCGATTGCTGCACACTGAGTTTACAGAGATGAGCAAAATATAGTTCCCAAGGAATCCACAGTCTAGGGGGAGAGACAAAAATACTGAAAAATATAAATAAGTACACACATATACAATATATCTGTCACAAATATATGTGAACATGTACGTGTATGTCTAGGTGTGTACACGTAGACATCGCCACACAAGTTAGGGACAAACACAAGGGAACTCTATCCCTTGTGTAAGCAGAGTTTTGAAGAATGAGAATTAATTCAGCATTTTAGAAGGGAAGAGAGGGAAAGAACTGACAACAGAAATATCTTTTTCAAAACTATCAAAACGAGAAACACTTTGTGGCATTCAGGAAATTTCCACAAATTCGAAATTGTTCAAATAGTGAGTATATGTATGACAGAAGATGAGCCTGGGATTATGTCACAGAGGTTTTATAAATCCATTTTAAAGAGATTTGCTTTAACTCCTTGGGCAGTGGGGAACCATCAAATGTTTAAACTTAGAAATCTCAAAGTCACTTTAACTTCAATACATCTAATTTCCCTCCAAAACAAACTCTCCTGTGATAGTCCATGTTCCTGTGAAAGTCATTATCTTCTATGCTGTTTGAAAACTGATGATAGATCTTTGGCTTTTGCAGAGGACAGGGAGAGAGAAAGGTGGAAGCAAGCAGATGGGGAGAGCACAGCGGACCATGGTGAGGACTATGAGTGCTTCTGTGGTGGGAGTGCTATGGTGACAACAACTGGGTGGGGGAGGGAGTATCCTAAACTGTCAAAACACAAGCAAGGATATAAAGTAATGGTACTTCAATCACACGCAAAAAAGAAAAATGTTGAAAGAAAAACTACATACAGCACCCTAGATACCATATTTTCAGTCCCACGTTCATGCTGTCACTAAGTCATTCTGAAGTATCTCTCCAATCCCTCAATTTATCTCCTCTTGCATGGACACTGCTCATGTCCAAGTAGCCTTTAGTTTCAAAATATAATCTGATCCTGTCCTAACCATTTGTGGGACCTATTTCTTTTCAGTGCTCTTGTGGTGAGAACCAAAGGGCCCATAAGAACCTTCGGTGTTTGCTTCTTGCTAGCTGTCCCAATTCTATTCGCTTTCGCTCTTGGCGACAATCATTCTAGACTTCTCTCAACTCCTGGAACATGTCCTAGTCTCCCATCTCCAAGCCTGTTGTACATATTGTTTCCTCTATCTAGACTAACCAACATTCCCCTCCTCTTCTGATCCCTCCATTCCACCATGAGAACTAAGCTCTCCTGACAGCCTAGGGTAGGTCAGGTGCTTTTGTTCTATGCTCCACAGTGTGATTACAGTGACTGTGGTTTTTATATTATATATCTGGCATCTAATCTAGTGCCTGACAAAGAGTTGGAATAAGTGAAGGGAAAATATTAATAAATTGTGTTTCTAAAAGTTTATTCTGATAGCAATATGAAAAAGTAAATTTGCATGAACAAAATTAAAGGTAAAGAGAGAATGAATGCAAGTCTGGTAATCAGTCTGGAGATAATGATTGAGCCGCACATGGCAGTAAGAACAGAGGAGAGGGCAAATGTGTGCCCCGTCATCTCATGTG
Organism: Galemys pyrenaicus; assembly: GCA_019455555.1. Classification (NCBI taxonomy): domain Eukaryota; kingdom Metazoa; phylum Chordata; class Mammalia; order Eulipotyphla; family Talpidae; genus Galemys; species Galemys pyrenaicus. The sequence continues at coordinate 1,249,647 of JAGFMF010011961.1, read as the reverse complement.
GTTAAGATTTCATTTTGAAATCAAGAAATAATTTATAATATTATAGGAATCATAAGATGGGTAGCAATGAAGTCTGTAATGTATCTAGGTCTTTTGATAAGAAAGTTTTCCTGAACTGAAAGTTTTATATATTACATTAAAATACAATTTCTTTGTAACAATCATAAGGAAGTGTCTAAAGTAAACTTAGGTTGGTTCTGTTTTGGGAGTACTGCAGCGGGAAAAAGAGAGAAAGATTCCAGAGAAGATATATTTCAAAAGGTATTTAATGTGATATCAATACAGCCACTACCCCTACCGCCAACGCTTTGTGGTTCTGATTTAAGAGGCACTTTGGCTTGAATACAATGGGGATGGAATTCTATACCCAGGACCCTACCTAGAGCTTCGAGGGCAAGCCAATTCTGAGGAGCTAGTTTTGTTGTTATTGTTGTGAAGAGCTTATCCTACATGAATAAAATAATATCATGCTGTGTGTGTGTGTGTGTGTGTGTGTATGCGGTGTCTTAAAAAAAAAAAAAAAACTTGGTCATAATGATCCCTGAGAGAGCAAGGATTTGGAACAGATAAGTCATCTTTCTCATTTTTAAGAAAGCATTTGAAGCCTTGACTATGAAAACTCCATGTTCTCACTCTCAGACATCTACACACATCAATTCAGCTCTTACACATACATCTCTAGGAATTTTCACTGGGTTTTTGTAAACCATGAATGTGCCTATTATGAGCCATTTGTAGAAATTTCTCTTTCTGTTAGTGTGCATCTCTGTGAATGGGCTCATCTTTTTAAATGTAGAAAAACATTAGGGCCATTCAAAGAGCCCTGTAAGATGTCTATTAGGTATGCAAATGCACAGGATATGGACAAAATCAGTGGCTCCACTTGTGAAACATTTGGTTTGGGGAATTTAATATAGAAGGAAAGTAATTCTCCTCACAAAAAGTTTTCTAATTATCCATATCAGCATAAGCATGGGCTCCCTTTCTCGAAACTCTTATTTCCAGAGGTGTTTACACATTTAAGCCTTGACCTGTCTTTCTCATTCTGCACTGCTCACCTCAGAGTGCTTAGTCACTGTCTCAGCTTCACTAACAACTTTATCCCACTGACTTCAACTCTACTTCTCCCACATCTCCAGTTGCACACTGAACACTTCCCAATCAAATTTAAGATACCCATCTTATCATCTTTCATCTCTCCCTCCCCACAGAAACATTTTCTATTATTGGCAATGAACTTGGGTTCAGCGTTGACTTCACACTTTCTCTGTTGCCTCAGTCAGACGTGCTCTTGACATCTCCACCGCGCCCTGCTTCTCAACTTTATCCACGTGCTCCTTTAACCTTGTCCAGCATTCATTTTCTCTGCTGAGACCTCTGGTTCATGGATTTCTTACTGTCTGACCTCAACCAGTCTCTCAAAATTGCTCCTCAATATCCCATCCTCCTCACTCTCCCCATAGATCCATGGTTGCTATCAAAAGCTCCTTAGTTCTCCTAATTTCCAGCTCCACATCTGTTAATCGGTCTATTAGTATTTATTACTATTTGAAAATAAGTATTTTAAATTTCTCTAGTGTTTTCATGTTCTTGTGCTCCAACAAGTGTTTCTCACCTTTCCAGCATTTTCTTCTATCATTCATCCTCTGTAGTTCCTTTATTTTCATTCATTCAATACACATTGATAATTTCCCTTATCTACAAGTATCCTTAGATTTTACATTTCCTAAAAAATATTAAAGACACTGGTCATACCCCCTCTAGTTACTATTTTACCTTTCATTTCTGAAGGAATTTCTATAATCAAATTATCTTTGTATACTTTAATCTCAATTTTTATTTACCTACTTAACCATTGGGCAATATGTGGTCAGCTATTATATGACTAATAAAGCCACAATTTGAAAATCATCAACAAATTCTCAATCACCAAATTCATTAACATTTTTTATCTTCTCTGTATTATTTAACAAGTAAATATTTTTTCCTTCTTTATCTCTTTACCTGGCTTCCATGCATTTCCCTCACTGTTAAACAGATTCTTTCTCTAACTTTATAGCTATTCTTCCTAATCCTTTGTTGGTTCCTAATACTCTGTTGCCTTGTTGCCTCAAGTTTTCTCCATGACCCTTTATTTTCCTTTATCTTCTACACATTCTCATTTATTATTTTTTTCTGTTGCTATTGATTTTACTTCAGAACCAGTTTCTATGGAACTAGATCTCATGTTTTGTGATCCCAGCCCCAACCCTCTTCCCATACTTCAACAACTGATTTGTTACCATCATATTTTCCCAAATTCTACATGTCTAAAATCACACTCACTATCTTCACCTAAACGTCTCCACCTCCAAAATACTTTGTGGCTCCAGAATTTGGGGAATCTCCAGTTCCCCATTTACTAAGTGTATTTATTCAACAAATGGGAATTAAGCTCAAATTATGTTCATATAAAGAACCTGTTAGCAGAAAGTACTCAAAAGACTTTAAGCAGGGAGAATTTAAATGAGGAAATTGAAAAAGTTGAGAAGCCAAGCAGGGGGTGACAAAGCAACATATATGTTAACAATAGCTGAGCCTGGCAAGAAGCCAGAGAGTGATTTTGACTGGATGCTCCAAATGCAAGGTCTCAGAAAGAGCTATACCCTTAGCAGACACTGCCCAAGACTGGACGAGAGAGTGAGAAATACCCTGGGATTCACATCTTGTCTTCCAGTCTACTGGTTAAACCAATCCAAAAGCTAATAGTTATTCTAAAGCAGGAAATATAACCCACAGAAGTCACATCCCCTGCCCCGTACCGCCAACCTTGGGGGCTCATACAGAGAAGAGTCAGAGGAGAGTGAAGAACGGGTCTGAGAGCAAAATAGGCCAAAGATGGATGATGCCATATCCATTCTTGCCCTTTTATGCTCAAACAACACCTTCCATCTTCTACTTTGCAGAAGTTGTTCTTGTGCCCGCATCAAAGAAAGGAGACATAAAGTCTCATCAATCATTATTTTTGTCTCAATAATTCAGAAACTCGAGGTGACAAGCAGTCATTCACAGCTATTTCGGATATGACTTCCTATTGCTCCACTAACTTGTGAACTTTATTGCACCACTGACTTCCTTTATTACAGAAATGGAGAGAATGGAAAAGTGGAAAGGGGGTAATAGTGAATGCTACTGCAGCCCCCATTTCTGTAACTGATACAAAGAATATAGCTGATTTTTTTTAACTATAGCAATCTTATTGAGATATAATTCACTCATTGGAAATGCATATTTTTATGGCTTTTTGTATATTCACAGGGAAAGGCAATTATCAGCACAATCAACATTTCTTTTTTTTTTTAAGATTTATTTATTTATGCACACAAGAGCTGGGGTACAGGCCAGAGTCCAGAGAGGTGAGAGGATTCACCAGAGACAGAGTGGGGAGCAGAACAGGCAGACTGACTGAAACACACTGCCGAGGGCAGCAACAGGCAAGGCAGGAGAGGTCTGCTGTGCCATGTGGGTCCCCTCCCTGGCCGGCAGCAGGGATCGAACTCGTGCTGCAGTGGCTGCAGTCTACTTCATAGTGCGGTGCTTAACCCACAGCGACACCAGGGAGGCCCACAATCAACATTTCTACCACCCCAAAAGAGAGCTTATATTCGTTAATAGTCATTCCCTATCTTCTTTCATACCTTACTGAAAACGCTGCCCATTTCCTTGAATACCATTTTGAGACCCAGCACCCCAGTATTTAGACACTATCACAGTCAGAGCATTTACTGTCTGGACTATTCATTTAGAAGCCCCACAGTGTTAGTCATCTTTTTATGTATATGCTCTGTCTCTCCAATTGGATTATAAGTCTCTTAAGAACAAGACTCTTGTCTTGATTGAATAGCTGGAAAACATATTTAGAAATATAGTTTCTCGTTGAAAAATTTAATTTAATTTTATTTGTACTTTGATTAACTCATATTACTGAGAACTTTTTCTCTAACAGAGATTTTTCTTTTTAATCACTTCCCCCAAGAAAATAATTCAAAACTGATGGAACAGATTTAACCAGCAAATGTAAGGAGTTCACTACATATGAAAATGAAACAAATAAGAAAAAACACACCAGAAATTATTTGCTGTTCTCATCTACTGCCAATATGCATTTAAAGATGTGCTGGGAATGCTAATGTTTCTTTAGTTTCAGTGTTACCACAGTGTCCATATACTATGATATAAGAAAGAGTGACATCAGCAGGGTGAATAAAAATATTTTCTCTAAAATTTATTTTAAGTCAAATATAACGTTAGATTAATGTACTTGTTAATTATGTCTTTCAAATGCATGTATTTTTGCATAAATACTGGTTTTAAATACATGAAATGTTCCTGTAGGTCTGTATCATGAAATGGAATATTTGAACAATTGATATATTTTCAGAATGTCCTCTTTTTTATAAATATCTAAAATTTGGATGAGTAAGCTTTCCTTCCTGCTCCTATCTATTCCCTTCTTTCCCTTCTCCTTTTGTTGTTTCCTAAACCTTTTCCTTACTCTGTTCTTACTCCCCTATTACAACTGTTTCCCTTAGAAGTACCTCAGGATAACTTTTAATACTTGTTAGGAGCAGTCTGGAAGAGTCAAGATAATTAAAATAACCGCAGATGAGGAAAAAAGTCCATATAAAATTAGTATCAGGCATTCCCCATTATCACTGCTATGTTCATTATTAAAAAAGGAAAAGGTCATGTATCCTGCTTTGTAATAAGCCCCTTAAGGAACAGTACTTTGAAACATACAAAAATTTTCAAGTTAGTGGTCTTCCTGGTGGCACAAGAGGTTGAGCACCACAACTTCCGCAGCCACTGCAGCATGAGTTCGATCCCCAACCAGGGAGTGACCCACATGGCACAGCAGACCTCTCCTGCCTCGCCCATTGGTCCCCTCAGCAGTGTATTTCAGTAGATCTGCCTGTCCTGCTCCCCACTCTGTCTCTGGTGAATCTTCTCACCCCCCATGCCTCTGGTCTGTATGCATTAATACATTAATAATTTTTTGTGTCAAGAACTGTATAAATGTTGGGAATGTATTGCAATCTAGTGAAAGACACATAAATGAAACAATTCTAGGCAGTGAGAAAAAGGTTCCACAAACTTCCATGGAGCAGTAACATGGGTGTCCATTTCACAAGGATTTATGAATGCTATGTTTGTGCCAGGAGATATTCTAGGTAATGGGAATTCCAAGTATTTCCCCTTAAGCAATTTAACAAAGTTCCCCTTCCATGTGATAGTCAATTGCAAGTTAAAGGAGAATACAGAATGTTATGGAAATCAGAAGGTGGACCTAGGGCAGAAAGGGAGGTTTCAGGAATGTCAGGAAATCTTTGCAAAAATAGGGGGCCTCCCTGGTGGTGCAGTGGGTTAAGCACCGCACTGTGAAGCAAACTGCAGCCACTGCAGCACGAGTTCTATCCCTGCTGCTAGACAGGGATCGAACTCTGTAGCAGACCTCTCCTGCCTTGCCTGTTGCTGCCCTCGGCAGTGTGTTTCAGTCAGTCTGCCTGTTCTGCTCCCCACTCTGTCTCTGGTGAATCCTCTCACCTCTCTGGACTCTGGCCTGTACCCCAGCTCTTGTGTGCATAAATAAATAAATCTTAAAAAAAAAAAAAGAAAGAAATCTTTGCAAAAATATACTCAGGTTTGGTTTTAGAATCTTAAATCCTGAGGACTTGAGTAGACTTTACCTCATTAAAAAAAAAAAAAAAAGTGTGTGGTGTAGAGAAGGATAAGAAAAGAGCAAGTTATGCAGAAGGGATGGCACATGAGTGACACAGAGTACACAGTTTGGTACTTAAAGGACCAATAATTGGTACCTTTGAACTCCAAGGTGCTCATGAGGAATTTGCAGGAGCTAAGACTACAAGCAAGACTGAGAAGCAAGCAAGAACCAGGTCATGGCAACCTTCCATGTTGTGCTAAGAATTTATCCTGGAGACAATTGGGAGCCATGAAAAATCAAAGATGGGTAGCAGGATCAGCTTTGTGTTAGAGAAGAGTTGGTCTACTGGGCTGTAACAGTTGGTGGAAAGAGGGTTGGTGAAAAGTAGGGTGACAGAGGGAAGCCCACAAAGAGTTATAATTGTGGTCTTCCAAGGGAGAAATGATGAGTGCTGGAATTAAGGCGGTGGCAATGGGGGATGGAGAAGGGAGTGAGAAAACTAGATAAAGTTAGTTTAGAGACAATAGTGCTTGATTCTAATTGCACACATATTGCATAAAAGAGGGAAATTTTAAGGATAATTCTCACTTGTTTGTCTTGTACAACTTTAAAAAATTAGAAAGAGGAGCTAAATTTTGAAAATACTGTGCTTAATTTTCCAAGAAAACATTAAAACAGGTTACTGCTGGACATGCTGTGTGTGTGTGGCGGGGGAGGGTGTTCTTGAATAAAGAAAGAAATTACAAGGTTGAGGGAATATACAAAGCAAGAGAAAGGGAGCCGTGGACCAAACCAGGATGACTGCTAGCAGATAGATAAGCAAATAGGAAAACAAAAACCAAAACCAGAGAGAGTAACAGGACCACAAGAATATTTTTAAAAGGAATATATGATTATATCAGATATTACAGGAAGAGATACACTTTCGCTCTTTTAACCCCTAGCCTTTATTTTAATAAATAAAACTCTCCTACGTAACTACCATCAGTCCCTTTTTATCCAATTGTAAAAATTAGCAAAAAATCATTCTATTTTTGAAGTCACGTGGGCGATACATTTGTGTTTTAGAAGGTCACTCTAGAATAACTAAAGGTTCTTACAGTCTCAGGAACAATAGAAAAAAGGAAATGGAATCAATAAGTTTGTTGCTGATTGAATTAATAGGATTTGGGATTCAAAATATAGGTGAAGAGTGAAGGAGATAAAGGACTCCTGGCTGATTTAGAGATACCAGGATGAGCATCGGGTAGTGGCACCATCAGGAGGTTTAAGGGAACGCGGGCTCTGCACCGGGGCAGGGGAGGTTAGACGACAATGAAGGCAAGGCGGAGCCTTCTCCCCAGTAGTGTGTCCTGTTTCTTATGCTGGCTGTACTCTGGTGGGCATCAGTGCCAGTCATCAAATGTTTCTGGCTGTCCTTCATCGCCCTGGCATATGGCAAGTTGCCCACATTTGTAGATGGGTGTATTTCCTGCTAAGTTTGACCCGACACATTGCAAGCAGAGGGAACCTGGATCAGTGGCAAGCCAGAGCCCTTTCTTGCCCATGTGACACCCACTTGAGCGCCTTTCCCTCTGACATTACAACTGTCCACTTTGAGTTGGCAGCTGGATCATCAGTGAGAACAAAAGTTTTATCGTTTATAGCCATTAAATCTTGGGGATGTTAACTTAGCAAAAACCAGCCTATCCAGATGGTTACATACACCTTCTGGGTGATTTCACAAACTCTGATACCTCCAGTATTTACAATTATGCACCAAAGAATTCAAATCCACAAATTCAGCCTTCACATAAGGGCTCCCAGGCCCTTATTTCCACCTGTCTTTAGGATGACCAAGTATTTAAAATTCACCCATCTAAAACTGACCTCATCAGTAGCGACTGCATTTTTATTTTCCAGATTCCAGAGCACTTGCTCTGTCCCATGATTTCGCCATGCGTTTCATGCACAGTAATCCCAAGAGCAAGGCACTATGTGTAATTCTGTTTCAAGCTGTAAATTCAAGGGGAACAGAAAGTGATCAAGAAGGTGGTGAAGGTGCAGTCAGAGGGGCAGAAGGAGAACCAAGGAAGTCAATAGAAAGAAAAAGAGGGGCCTCTCTGGTGGCACAAGGGGTTGAGCAGCACACTGTGGGGCTTCCTCACACTGCAGCACAAGTTTGATCCCCAGCCAGGGAGGGGACCTACTTGGCACGGCAAACCTCTCCAGTCTTGCGCACTGTTCCCCTCAGCAGTGTGTTTCAGTCGATCTGCCTGTTCTGTTCCCCACTCTGTCTCTGGTGAATCTTCTCACCCCCTAAGCTTCTGGCCTGTACCCAAGCTCTTGTACTCATAAATAAATAAAAATCTTTAAAAAAAGGAAAAAGAAAAAGAGAGAACCCAGTATTGATACAGATGTCAAGCAGGTAGGCATGATGTGACACTGTGCTTAGGAAGCCACTGGAGACTTTAGGAGAAATATTATATGACAGTGAGGTGAGGAAAAAAGGAGATCAGAAAAGGTGGAAAGAGTAAATATGGAAACTCAAGAATTTTAATCACAAGGGAAAAAACTAGATGCCATATTAGCTAGTGGAGAGCTCGAGGTTAAAAGGGTTAATTCTGGATTTCTTTTAAGAGGTTAGTATGTTTTCAGGTTAAGATGAGAATTTAAACAGACAAAAGAGAACAGCTGATGGTGTGAACTCCAGAAAGATTGGGATAAGCAGCACCAATGAGAACAGATGAAGAATTGAGAGCTAAGCGGAAAGAGAAATGTGCTCTTCTGAAATTAGTTACAAATGAAAAAAGTATAAGGGTACAGACTAGTTCGTAGGGGAGTCAGAATTTAGAACAGCTCCTGTTGGTGGTCTCCAGCATGTTTGTTAATAAAGAAGGTAATACGCTCATAGTTCAAGAAGAAAGGGTATACTAAAACATTGGGATTTAGAAAAAAGTAAGGATAAAAATAAAATAATAAGGCACAAATTGGAAAACACTTATTTAGGAGAAAGTAAATACCATAATAAGAAAAAATGAGAATACTGAATCATGACCGTGTCTACCTTCTAGTAAATCATTCATGAAGCTATGATAGCAGGATGATTGGACAAGTAATCTTGAACTTCATTGTTGTCAAAGGTTTAATTTCCTCTAGGAATAAGGTTTTTATTAAAGCTACTAATTTGTCCCTGGAGTGTGTAATTTAAGTGGTTCTCAAACTAGGAAGAAGACCAGTCAGGTGAAAATATCACTGAACAGGGAACTGGCAGATCTTGCTCCTACACATACTTATATCTCAAGGTACTTATCATATCCCAGAACTGCCTGTCTCTCTCCACATGCATCGTAATTATCCATGAGTCCTTTCCAATTCTCATGCCTTCATTCCACCTCCTCACCTACCCAGCTTCATGAACAGCAAAAGGCCTCTGCTCCTGGAAAAGACTAAGACTCCAGAGAGCAAAGCATCTTGGATAAATACCAAATTGCAACATCAATCTTTGCTGATCAAGAACTTTCTGGTCTAGCTATAAATACACCTTACTGGTGCAAAGAAGGCATGGAGGCAAGTCCCTCCTGGCACAGATGTTTGCACAGCACAGAAGTCAGAGAACCTACCAGTGGAGTATAAGAACATGTGTGTGTGTATTGTATGTGTGTGTGAGACAGACAGACAGACAGACAGGGAGTGTATGTGCACATGTATGGTACTAAATGCTCCAATAAATTATATCACCTTCAATGTAGAGCTTTAACAAAAGTCCTTTCTTAAACTACAGACTTATTGTGTACTTTTAAAAATACACATTATAAAATAAAACTAATTACTAAAACAAAAATGTCCTTCTGGCTCTCACATAACACCTCAAAGCAGGTGCTCCTAGTTTGTGGTAGTTTTCCCCTGAGCAGTAATCCAGGGGCCCCCACTCTTGTCTTCTTGTGGCTTTGTCATTGCCTAAGCTCAAGAGTTCACAGCACTCAGGCAGAGGGTGGCAGGAGAGAAGGCATCCTGCTCTTAGACCAGAAATGATATGCCTCACTTCCTTTCCCGTTCTTTGGATAGTACTGATTACAGGCTTCCCTCAAAGCAGGGAAGGCTGGTAAAGTGGCCCCTGGCAAGGCACCGCTTCCCAGTAACAATATGGCAGGTGAAGCATAAACCTTTATGGACAGCAAACTATTTCTGCTGTGGTCTGTCCCTCTGCCACACCCTTCTTCCCACACATAAAGCACACACAGCTTCCCCCAAGGCAGTCAGCCCCAAGTCCCAAGCAGTGACAGAGATTGGGACCAAATCCAAGGTTCCTGGGTGGGCAGGATATTGTCCACCAGCAACAGAGGTATCTCCTTATGGGCCAGTGACGACGGTCCAGTTAAAATCTCCTCTGCAAAAAGGAAGTGTGGAGAATACTCAGCAGCCATGGTTGCCAGCAACAAAGAATCCATCCAGGGAGAACCAACGAAGACCAACACTTTGGCCATGGAAGAAGTTCCTTGCCTGGATTCTGTCCCTCTTTTATTTGAGGACTCCCTTGTCCACAACTCTCTGGAGCCTCTGGTTCTCTTCTTGGGAGTTCATTTCTATTAACCTCCATGGTCACTTTTGAACTTGGCATTGGGTAGTACTCCTCCCTGGACGCCATACAATGTCTTCAGCCCATGTCCTGCTGGTATAATTTGGGAGCCAATTTATAATCACAGGCTTTCATTTTTTAAGTCTTAAGTTTTTTGTGTGTGTTTGAGGACTTTGGCAATACAATCTTTTCAGAAACTCACTGGGCTTCTGATGCCTTTGTTTCTGTTCAGCATCATGTACTAAGAGCCCATGACATATTATCCAACATTGCTTAATTTCATGGTTTTCTTCCTCCTAAGTCTCACTTTTATCTTAATGGCAACTTCTTTAAGTTCCTCTGAAAAATAGATGTGGGTGGGAAGACACATCCTTCATATGTTCTTTGTTTCAAGAAACAGATTTCTGTTTACCTTAAAAAAATCCTAATGGGTCTTGATTCAAACATCCTTTCATTCTCCTTACTTGGTGTTTAGAGTCCAAATGCACTGGTTTTTCTAGTTCTGAGAATTCCAAAATTTGATACTCTTCACTCTTGTTTCTACTGAGTCTCCAGCTCTTACCTAAGCTCATTTTCTCTTTTTGATGGCTGTATGTTCTGGGGGCTGTGCGGCCATAGCACTCCAGCTTGTGCCTCTGTGGTGGCATTGCATCCTCTTATGTGGTGGGGAGTGGGGGGGTGGGGGAAGAGAGAAAGACAGAGTGAGATCAAGGGAGAGAAAGCGAGAGAGAAAGAGAAAGAGAGAGAGGTGTTGGAGCCCACTCAGCATTTCTTTCACTTCCATTATGACTTAAATTTGATGATAAAATCCTACCCAATCCAGAGTTAGTACAACCAAGTCTTACAGTTTAACATAACAACAGAAGCATGTTCTGCACTGCTACCTATGAGGTCCCTGATCCCAGAATCCTTATTAAATATTAATTCTTATTAAAATCCTTATATTAAATACAAGACTTTCCTCTGCTTCAGAAGGGCTCATTCTACCTATTGAAGCCTCAAGGCTTCTTCAGGGACTTTGGGGAATTTACCACATAAAGTGGCTTCCTCTGGCATCCTACTAAGAGCCTAACATGAAGAGTGCAGGCACACTCTGAGCTGTGTCCCGGAGTGAAACAGAGGATGCCATCCAGTTCTGTGGCTCCCTGATCAAGGACGTGAACGGGAGAAGGAGTGCGCTGGAGCTGAAAAGAGGAGGAGGAGGGAGAACACCTGCTTCTTGTTCTGCTGTTTGGATTCCAGTAAAGCAAACAAAGCCCAAGATTTTCATATACATGAGGTTGTCTTTGTTGCAATATCGTGTCAAATAAATCAGGTCTTTAATATGCAGTAGGTTACATGCCTCCTCCCAAACTTTCACTATCTAGAAGACGCAGCATCAAAGCACTGTACACACTCAATTTCACGAACCAATAAACACAGCTTTTGCATAAATTATAATTTTTAACTCCTTGAAAAAGAGTGACAAGCATTATCGGGAAGATGTGCATTATTGCTAGGCTTTAATGGAAATGCCAGTCATGACTGGAACATTCCCAAATGAGGACCAATTATCAATTGAAGGAATAGGACTGGCTATTACCATTTAGTCTCTCACACATTTTATTTGAAAAAAAAAAAAAAAAAAAAAAAACAGAATACAGATAAAATTTCCCTGTTGTGTAGCTACCACCATTGAATTCCTGACTCAACACCATGCGGCATTTCTGGGTCTGAAGGTGATGTCTATTCAGACATCTGTAAGTCACGACCATACTGTGTGACCTATATGCCCTTGAGCATTAATGGAGGATCCAAGCAAGAGATTAGTCCTGCCCAAGCTGGACTGGTGAGAGGCTGTCTCCTATGCCTAAATGAGCCCTGGAAATTGACATCAATGAGTGCTGAATTGAGATCCTGGCAGTAAGTGAAGGTAGCAAGGGCATTATCTTCTTCTGAGATTCACAGTTATACTAGGGCCTTCTTTTCCAAATGTTGGACTGTTTCTCTTTCTTTAATTTCACAAGCTTCCTAGTATCCCTATGAATGTCTTTTTCTTTATGCTAGAAAGGACTTGTTTCTGCTTTCTTGCAAGCTAAAGAAATAAAATCAATATATCTTTTGGGATATAGCTTGGAAACCATCAAGCTAATTATATTTTTAGCATACTGCTGAAAAGGAGCCCCACATCCTCCTGAAGAAGGGCCTTAATATCAGTATAGTATATACATTTCCTTCTTTACCCTCTTCCCCTTCCCCCAACCCTACAAAAAAATTCTGTGAGTCTTGAAAATATTCTGTACCTCATCAACCTACTTTAGATTTAAGTGCAAATACTGAATGCTAACTTAAATAAAGTGTTACAGAGACTCCTGTGTTTCAGCATGAAGAAACTCACCCACCCAGACTCCATCTACCCCGTTGTCACCTAAGGCTGATTCATAAAGAACTCCTCTGGTACCGCAGACAGGGAACTTTGACATCATCTGCACATGGTGCCAGTGACTTCTATGCCATGCAATGAACCACGGCAATCCTCTCTTGGGATCTGGGTCATCTCAGTCTCAGAGGCTCCTTCTCCTGGGGATTCTTTCTCAGTCCTAGGGACACTGGCTTCTCTTTGCCTCTAAATTCCTCTACTCTTGAACATTTTCCTCTTAGGTAACCCCTCATTCTATCCATCCTCCATTATAGTTTACAGTTTTTATACTAAATTTCTCTTTTGTAAAAATTCTCATCTAGTTTCCACTAATTGGAGCCTGGTTTGTTGCTAGAGTTAGTATCACATATTAATAGCGTGGTTACCAGCATGTGTCAACTTCATTGAGTCATAGAGCACACAGATATCTGTCTCAACTCTATTTCTGTGAGGGTGTTTCTGAATGACATTAGCATTTTAATTTGTGAACCATGTAGAGCAGATGGCCCTCCCCAATGGTCATGGAAGGGGGAACATTGAGGTGGTGCCTGACCATATGCTATGGACAACCGAGCTGATCTGAGACATAGCCAAAAGTAGCAGATATTGAGATACAGAAATAGTGCAACCCAGGACACACTCAGAAAATATGCTGGGGTTGTGTCTGCCTGTTGTAATTTAGAAAACAAATACATGAGTCTACTTGATAACCAACCTCAGCCATCAACCCTCCCTTTGCTTCAGATTATAAAAGGTGTTACTAGAGAAAGGAGAATGCATTTTATAGATTTTCTTCTTTGGGAAACAGAAAATAGCTTCAGTTTGGTAACTTTTTCACTGGCTGATTCTCCCATGATTACAGTGAGAGAAGATATTTCAGAACTGATTAGAATAAATTCATTTACAATCCTGCCTCTCTTATAAACATATTACATTTAATAGAATTCCCTGGCGTAAGAAATAAACTACCTATACATTGGCAGTTTCCCTTAAAATTTTTTAAACACATTTAAATGAAAAAAAAATAATCTTACTACCTATAACTGTCTTTTTAATTAAAAGATACTAAATATAATGCTTCTTTTGTTAAGGCAGAAAATCAAGAAACACTAGACTTTATGCTTCTATACTCAATATAATGTGTTAGAATTGGTACAATTTATTAAATTTGTTTTAGCAAATTTAAATTTGTTCAATTAAAAAAACACTTCAAGGTTTCGATTTAGGGCTCTATGCTTGGATTCTCCACTTTTCTTACCATCAGACTCTATGTTTTCTTAGATTATAACTGGATCTGGCTGTTGCAAGTGCACTTTCTTTTATCATTTGTTATCTATTGTTTTCCCACCAATCAGGCCAGTAGAACAAATAACTAAACACAGTAGAATGTGTTTGGAATCCAGGTGAATAGGTTCTGAGTGAAATGTGAATTTTTCTTCATGAACATAACGTCTTTTGCATATATTATTTATCTGCACCTTTTATTTGAAAATGCATACTACTTGGGCCTCCCTGGTGGCGCAAGGGGTGAAGCAACACACTATGAAGTATCTGCAGCCACTATAGCATGTGTTCGATCCCCGGCCAGGGAGGTGACCCACATGGCACAGCAGACCCCTCTTGCCTCACCCGCTGTTCCCCTCAGCAGTGTGTTTCAGTCAATCTGCCTGTTCTGTTCCCCACTCTATCTCTAGTGGAGAATCCTCTCACCAACCTCCCCAAACCTCTAACCTATACCTCAGTTCTTGTATGCATAAATAAATAAATCTTATAAAAAATGCATACTAAAATGTTTTCAGAAGCTATAAAATAATCTATTATCTTTATAGGAACTGAAAACATCAAAATATAAAATGTAAATAATCACCCTGCCACTTTCTAGAGATAATTTGATTTTCCTATCAGACAACAAAGGTTTTCAGGCAGACTTCTGAATGTATCATCCTCCTCCTCTGGACCTTTCCCTTGAGACAGGTCTTAAGAAAAGACTCTTTGACTCCCAGGAAACAGTATTCCTCATGTCTGCAGTGTGCCATTTGATGTCTTAAACAAAAATCTACTTTTTTTTATCAGTAGCCTCTCCCAGAGAATCCAAGCTTATAACGACAACCATAAGGCAGAGAGGCACACCCTCTCCATTTGCTGTTCATGCTAATTTGGTGTTCTTCAAATATTGGCACCTTTCAAAAGATGTCACCCTCATTTTAGATAAATGCATTATATGCTATGTTAAAAAAAATGTTATTTTTCATCTTAAACCAACTGGATTATAGCCACTTTTTGATCAGTGGTTCCTGCGGAAATAAAACTACTAAGAAACACTGCTTAGCCTTGGTTAAAATTAAGAGAATATAGCATTCAGGGATATTGAGCGAGCCTTGGGAGGTGCACCCTTCTGACATCAGTCTATAGTAGTTGTGTGCTAGAAAGATAATGGATGAGAGGTGAGAAAATAGCAGCCATCTTGAGAAGAGGATCACCGGGGGAAAAGGCCACTGATAAAAGATGACCCTGGTAAGCAGAAGGTCTCTCAATTGATCCTTCTACAGGTTCTGTCTCATTAAAAGCAGTGTACATCCTGAGATAGCCCACTGGTAACCATGAAGCTTCTCTTTGAACTCTCAGCGATATAACCTTCAACCACAAAGCTTATAAATATCACAAAGCTCATAAAAATTTGATATATGAAAAAATGTTCATGCCTATAATTTGCAAAAGCACACTCCAAGACTTATCCTTGATATTCTTTTTGATTTGGAGACCATTCGCTGCCTGCTGTTTACCAGATAACCTTACATCTTTGCACGTAGTTTTCTCCTTGAAGATACATGAAGTACAAGGTGTCTCCGGATTCTAATTCAAATACACAAATAGAAGCCCATTTTCTTCCATATTCCTAAATACTGGTGTGCAAATAAAATTTTATTGGTCTGCAGAAGTCTGAGAAAATCAAGGAAATAGTGTGTTCATTCAACAAATAATTATTGAGCGATTATTATGTCTCAGATAAATATAGTTTTTATTTCCTGATACTAAATTTACTTAATTTATTAAGTCATTAAGTAATTAATTAAGTCATCTATTCTGATATTATGTTCTTCCTACTGCTTGGAGGTTAAAAAATACTGATACTAAATTAAAATGGCTCTTTTTAGTATCCTAAATTGCAAAATAAAATGCTGAGCACCTCATGCTGGTCTCCAAATTTGTTTTTGCAATTGCGTTGCTTCATGAAATCTGAATGGCAACAACCACTGATCTTACTCCTTCCTTCACAACCTGACTATGTCTATTGATCACTATCTACACCATCTAAAGCTGTGACTCCCAATTTATGCTGATTGACTAAGTGATTACTGGATAAATAGATGGATGGATGGAGAGATGAATGAAATGTATCCAATACTCTGAGTCAGACATTTTACTTACTAGAAAGATCCAAAAGTAGACTAAACCAGAAGACCAAAACTATGAAATATGGCTGAATGGACAGCAATTCTTACTAATAATAGCAATAATGATAGTAATAATATACTTATTATTATCAATCATTTAACATATGTTATTACTACTCTAAGTACTTCATGTATACAAATTCATTAAGACCCCAAAATGAATTTTTAAAGAAAATAGTTGAATAACCCCATTTTACAGAGAGGAAAATGACTCACCCCGCCATTAAAAACATACTTAAATGGTGGAGTCCAGACACTGCTTGTAATAACTATATTATACCTCCTCCCTTTTACAAAGAAAGCAACAAGAGAATAAACCAGAAAGGAATGTAGCATATTGTCCAGTGACTTTCAGTCTTCCCATACCAACCTTATTTTCACATGCTCCAGATTTTAACTTAGTGATGTAACTCCAGCTCATAAGATCAAGCAACGTTTATATTATTTCCACATTTTAGGCTGCTTTTGGCAAGTCCTGAATTCAATTATTTTAGGGTTTTGAAGACTTGAATCTTACAAGTGCAGCCTGTGCTCTGTAAACCCACATGACAGAAGGAAGTGAGCTTGAGGTTAAAGCACAAAAAAGGCAGACAATTTTGGACAAAATGGAACATCTGAAGATATTCAAATAAGCAGGTACAGCAATCACCTGAGACTCTGAAGAATAGACCCCTTACATCAGAAAAATACACCAACTCCAACAAAGTACTGAACAAAATCCTGATTCTGCAGTGCTTGTTCGGTGCATGGAAGCTCACCATTCACATGAGCACTTCACCTACGGGTGTTCAAACTTATACAAATTATTGCCATGACAACTATTTCTTCAGCAATGAAATCATGAAAACCACCATTTCCCTAACAGATAAAGAGCCTTATCATTTGCAATTCAAAATGAGTTTACTATTTACCCCTCAGCAGTCTTCATCGAGGAGACATCCGTGTTGCGATGCAGATACTCCCCAGCTTCCCCAGCAATGGAGTGCTCTAGAAGAACGTGGGGAGTGAGCTGCTTGAATTCCCAGACTTTTTTCCCTAAAGACAAGCACATAAATTATGGTTACAGTTCCACATGCTTCCAGAGATGTCTAAGTTACCCATAATTGGCTAAAGTTCATTACATTGGGGGTGGGGAAGAAAATATCATCATGTCTTTATTCATAATTACACACCAGACAAAGCAATAAAGCTGGAGAAATTCAATCTGAAAAAGAAATTTTGATGAGTATCAAGGGTTTCAAGGTTGGCCACCAGGCTTTACTCTATGAGTGAATTTTGTCTCTAGCCAGTCCCCTCTCCGGTGCTCTCTGCTCCTGTCTCATAGAGTTCTTCCTTCTGCAATCTTTGCAGGACTCCCTGAGCTTAGCATCTCTGAGTTTCTGTCTTTACATCTTCCCTTCTCCACTTAGCTACCTCTCATCACCTGGGTACCAATTTTTCAACTTCCCATCTCAGATTAGGGGCCCTATAGAGGAGGTCTGGACCTCCTTACAAAGTAGCATGGTATCCTAGATTGGGCATTCATGCATTTACCTCGATCATAATTATTAGTCATTTATGTAACTACTGGTCGAGTATTTTTTTTATCTTGTCTCCCCAACTAGGCAACAAACTCCTTAATGTCAGGACACTGTTCACCTCTGTCTTATTATACAGCATGCCTGTGCTCAGGAAGTTATTATGTTCATGTACTTTTAAGGTAACTTCCATTTTCTTGATAAAAATGTAATATTTATGATGCTTACATCTTGCAGTGGTTTAAGAATTTTGTCTCAGAAATTCGACAAAGAGAGCAAGATCTTCTGTAGATACCTGCAATGAAGGAGGCTAGACTTCTCACAATGGAATAAATGTTAGAAAAAAAATAAATGGCCAAATACATTCTTTACCTTTCATGGGAGGAAGCAATTAGGAGAGACGGAAGATCATCCAACTAATCCTTAGAACCTACCAGAAGGAAGACATACAGATGACCTATAGCTTTCTTTAAGCTGAATTAAATTGGGAACAGGATAGCAGGATAGAATGAAGATAAGGCTACTTGGCAATTCATTTGTTTTATACAAACACATTGGGGGTTGTAACTCAGCAAATGACTTTTCAGGGCAATATTACTTTGACTTGAAAAATATAATTAAGTTAAGCTGAATTTTGAGCTTTTCTTCATTTAGTAATTTATTAAGTACCTGCTATGTTTCCAAGTCCTGATACGTTAACAAGATATCTGTTGTTAAAAAGCTCAATAATAAGCAAACTGGACAAATAATTTTGAGAGAATGTCAGAGCCTTCTCCTAAAATGGCTCCAAATAAATAAATCATGACATGGGCTCATCTAAGGGAAAGAGAAATTGTCAGCAGGTGTCACGTGAGCACAGGTGGCTAAGGCTAGGCTGAGGTTGAGGGGGGGTGTGTTTGTCTTTTTGCAGGAAAGGAAACATGCTTTGGATGAGGGAGGGAAGAGCACGTGCTGAGAGTGTCTTGGCCTTGTTGAGATAAGAGGCCAGGTTCTCTGTGACAGGAACAGGAGATGCAGGTTGTGGGCTAGCAGGCGTGAGTCCAGAAAGGCCCACAGGCTAGATGTCCAGAAGTCTTGCAAGTCAGGAGTTTAAATTTCCATCAAGACTACTGATGCTCGAAATCTCTCCAAGCACAAACACATTCTTTCAGAAAATCTCTCATCAGAGCCCAGCCTGAAGAGTAGAAAACAACTCAGCTATTCTGGGGCCACCTAAGTCCTGGCCTCCATCACCACACGTAGGCGGTGGACCACATTTAAAGCCCCAAGACCACTGAGAACTCCCCCTGAAGACACTGCAGTTTTGAGCAGAGCAGGCACCCAATACATTCATGAGAGTCATGTGGTCAACTGAGGTTTTTGCTTTTGAGACTGCAACTCAAAAGGAGATGGGTCTGGCCCAGCAAGGAGTAGGCAGGCTGCTTAGCAAACCAGGTGAGGCAGGATGCCAGCTGGAGGGAGAGTTTTGGTTTCACAGTGTGTTCTCTGCCTCCCTGTTCTCCCTCCCTTCTGCTGGCCTACAGGGCTGCCGAGAAGAAATAGGTGATTGCTCTTAGAGCAGAAGTTGCCAAGGAGAAGTTCTCAGCAGATGCTGAGAAAACATACAGATGTTTGCTAAGAGAAAAGATACAAATCCATAAATAAGAAATTTTTCCTTGTGAATTGCCCAGCACACTTACATGAGAATGCTTTTGCTTACACTTCCCAGCTGCATACTTTTCAATGATCTCTTCATGTGGCAAATGTATATTTTCTGCAGAAAAAGTAAATAATCCAATCGTCTAGCACATTTGGTTGAATTTTGCTATACTATTATCTTTTGTTATTTATTTAAGGTTTAGAAAAACTTCAGCTTCACAACTCCTTTTGGTAAAATAGTTGTCATGCAAAAATTTATAATTATCAAATTTGGGAAACCTCTATCAAGTCGGCTTATTTTTTATAGGCTGAGAGATTTCTGGTCATTTCTTTTGCTGGGATCAATATTAAATACCTTTCAACAGATGACATCCATTGGCTAGTTTGTCATGGGCCTCTTTGCCGTGGTGTCACATTGTGCTTATATAATATGCCCATCGAAGTTAATTTTTCACATCAGAACAGCAAGAAATTTAAATCCTTCCCTAGTGGGGTCTTAAGAGTCACTCCTCTTGGTTAATTAGATTATTAAGCAATCCAGAGCAGAGTCATTACTTCTCTTCCTCACTTCCTCTTGCACAGAGAGAAGATACTGGCAAAAAAAGAATGAAGCTTTTCCTCTATCCAGCAAAAGACACACTAACCAAAACAAAGCGACACCCCACCCACTGGGAGACAATCTTTGCATGCAACACTACTGACAAGGGACTTATCTCAAAGATCCACAAAGAGCTAACCAGACTAAACAAAAACAAAGTAAACAATCCAGTCAAAAAATGGGCAGAAGAGCTAAAAAGATATTTCTTCAGAGAGGAGATGCAAATGGCCAACAGGCATATGAAAAAATGCTCAACTTCTTGTCATCAGAAAAATGCAAATCAAAACCACTATGAGGTAACACCTCACACCAGTGAGAATGGCACATATCAAAAAAATCAGCAACAACAAATGTTGGTGATGATGTGGAGAAAAAGGAACTCTCTTACACTGCTGGTGGGAATGCAAGCTGGTCCAACCATTATGGAAAGCAGTGTGGCGGTTCCTCAATCTACTAAAATTGGAACTCCCATGTGCTCCAGCAATCCCACTGGTAGGAATATACCCAAAAGATACAAAAACACTGATTCAAAAGAATACCTGTACCCTTGTGTTTAGTGCAGCACTATTTTCAATAGGTAAGACCTGGAAACCACCTAAATGCCCAAAAACGGATAACTGGATCAAGAAGATGTGGTACATATACACGATGGAATACTACTCAGAAACCAAAAGATAAACTAGAGTCATTCATAGGAACATGGGTGGAGCTAGAAAGGATTATGCTCAGTGAAATAAGTCAGAAGGCAAAAGAAAAATACCAGATGGTTTCCTCCCTAGGAGGAATATAAGGAAACCAAATAAGTGACCAAGGAAAAATAAAAATAAAAATAAAAACACAACAAAAACAAAAAGACAATGACAAATCAGGACACTTGGTGAGGGAGGAGAGGGAATGGGATGAGGGTAGAAAAAGCACAAGGGTTAGGTGATGGTGCACTGGTGAGATGGTGGTGGGAAATCCATGGGGACCACAATTGATGTCAAATATATATAAATGAAGAAGAAGAAGAAAAAAATGTTTTAAATGGTAATGATGTGAATTTTTCTTAAAAAATTAATAAATTCTAACATTTTAAAACCTCAAAAAAAAATGAAGCTTTCATTGGCTTCAGTGAGAGCAGTCACATACAACCAAAACCTCTAGTCATATGGGGCTGACTGCATTTGGTAGAACTCAGCAATAAAATAGTGGGATTTGGTAGCTGGTTTACTTAACACTTCATTTTTCTATTAGTTAATTCTTCTAAATGATTTGGGATACCTAAGTCACATTTCCTTTTTCCATTTTGACATTTTCCAAGTGCTCCTACAAAAATGAAACAACTGCAGTGATTTATTCAAGATTTCCTATGATTTAAGTAATTACGATTATTTAAAAATACCACTTTTCATTGTACCTACTGAAGGGCAAATGTTGTTCACTTAACAATTTAATAGGCTTAACTACTTTTTAAATGCTTAAAAATAATACTAGACATTAGCAATAAAACTGTTCTTTGTTCTTTAAGGGGCTCACCTACTGCATTTATATTTGACTGATGTGTAATTCATTCACCTTCTAGTCTGTGGAGTCGTGACTTTCTGGAAGTTAGGTCTGCTTTATTAAAGCACTTTATAAATTATACAGTATTTGTGATGTCTTATCTTGGCATCGCCGGCTCAGTTCTCAGAGCAGTTTGAACATTATTTTTTGTTGCTGTTGCTAATGATCCACTTACAAAAAATATTTCTGTACTGCAATCTGATTAACTCACTGTAAATATTTCTGGCATCGTGATTTGGGGGCAACTTTCTTTTATTAAACAATGCTAAAGTAAATTCATCAGGATAAGCATGGTACTTCAAAACATCAATGAATTCCCCCATAAAACTGTTGTTAAAATCCCTGTGTGCTCTGGTGATGATACAAATTTTTACTTTCAGTTGAAATAAGAGAATTTTTGATATGCCAAAACTTGTCTTTTTGTGCCAAAATTGTGTATGGCCATTTTTTGACTCTCTGCCCATAGTGTCTGAATTTGTATATAACTAACTATTCTGGATAGTAATATACAGAATGAACCTGAAATTAAGGCATCTAAGAACAATTCAAATTTCTCTAATACCAAGTGCATTAACATATTAATTACATTGTGGAGAAGCTCCATTACTGAACCACTTCCCTCTTCAAAATGTTTTGCTGTGTTGGTGGTAATTTTGCATGCCAATTCAACTGGAACCCCCAGACTACTTCAGGACAATGTGCCTCGGCTACATTAAGATATGAACTAATACAATGGAATGCATAAAATATGGAATTCCACAGACACAATTACTGAATACTTACTATGTTGCTATCAGAAGTTTGGATTTTTTCATTTGCTAAAGAAAATGCATGTTATAATAACTGCATGTAATTCATCAACAAGTAGATGGCTCATAGAGAATATCTTGACTAGACATCAGCAGGAATGGCTTCAACACAACATCTCATGCCTGGAAGAATTGCTCATAAACTAGCTTCTGGCTGCAAACATTTTAAATCTCCCTTCACCCCTACTCCTCGCACCCAAGCTTACAGGAGATACATCAAAACCATCCATGGCCAATGAGCACTAGAAACCACCTAGACACTGCTTTTTTTTTTATTAAAATATTTTAAAATTTACATATACTTGCCATTAATTGTAATCCCCATGTAGTCCCCATCACCATCTCACCAGTGCACCATCACC
>JAGFMF010011961.1:1209992-1222942 GCA_019455555.1 Galemys pyrenaicus | reverse complement strand
CCCACCAGCAGTGTAAGAGAGTTCCTTTTTCTCCACATCCCCGCCAACATTTGTTGTTGCTACTTTTTTTGATATGTGCCATTCTCACTGGGGTGAGGTCAGAATTCTATATTGCTTTTCCACATTGAGAATGCTTACTATTGTTGTTGTCATATATGTGACTAAACTTAATTGGTCAGAAAGTTATTATGTACCCTCAAACCATGAAATATACAGTTGTCTTTCAGAAGATATGATTTGAAGCTGACCTTATGAAGCGTGGCATGCATGGGATGTAATAGAGAGCATCCCCAGAGTGAAAGAAAAATTGTCTTCCTCTCAGCTGGCTGGGCCCTGGTTAGACAGCACAGCAGCCAGGCTATAGAGCAGGAACTAGACTCGGCCTCGGTCACCTTCACTGTGTCGTCCTCAGGGCCGAAGTATAAGAAAGAGAGCTTCATCCACTACATGATGCTTGCTTAGTATATGGGCTTTTAAAATGGTCTTTCATGTTTATACTGTTCAAAATTATCTTCTGGGATGGGTATTTTTAGGCAAATGAGGGAAGGAGATACAATAAGGTATTTTTTCTTGTCTGTTTCTATAGTTGATAAAGGTGACCTTATCACCTGACTGATACGCTAGCTTATATATATATATATATATATATCTCATGCCTTTGAGAAGAACACAGGGAGCTCTCGATCACTGCCATGGAGAGCACAACCCTGGCAAACTGGTCTGTGCTGTCTCTGCTGCAGGCCAGGCTACCAAGGTCCAGACCTCACATCTGATGTTCTCTCCCCAGTACAGTATCTCCCCTTTAGCCAAATCTAGTCAAAACTGAGTCATTCTTGTGGAAAACAGTACTTAGTTCATTCTAGAGTCACATGTTTGAATTGAGCCTTTAATGACTCAGATATATGTCTGCATAATTTTAAAACAATCCCAAAAGATGTTCAGTAAAAGTCACAGGTGTTTAAGCCATACAAATGAAATAAACTGGGTTTTAATTCCAGGTAATTTAGTTTTATAGTGAAAACTAAGGGAAATATAACCTCAATGGTTTCTGTTTTATATATGATAGAAGAAAGTGGACACAGAATTCCAGGCTGTGGGCCAGTGATTTGTTTAAAGAGCATCTGCCATCCATGTGCTTGTGTGTGTGTATCCCTCAGACTTAGGAATAGAGTGACTATTAACTTATCATCCATATTAGAACACCTTTGAGGGGCCTCCTTGGTGGCCCAGGGGGTTGAGCACCGCACTGTGAATTATAGGCGGCACAGCAGCGTTAGTTCGATCCTCAGCCAGGGAGGGGACGCACATGGCGTAGCAGACGTCTCCTGCCTCGCCCGCTGCTCCCCTCAGCAGTGTATTTCAGTCCGTATGCCTGCTCTGCCCCCCATTCTGTCTGGTGAATCCTCTCAGCTCCTACACCTCTAGCCTATAACCCACTCTTGTGTAAATAAACAAATAAAATCTTAAAAACAAAAGAACACCTTTGAGAATAAAAAGGGGCTCTAAATAATAATTAGTCAGAACTCTGTCTTGGTAAATCCTCTCCCCCCGCCCCACGCCTCTGGCCTGTATCCCCCCCCACCCAGTTCTTGTATGCATAAATAAATATTTTTAAAAATTGTGTCAGGAGAGCAGTTAAAAATCTGCACTGCCCAGGGCAAACTGGGATTTTTGGTCATAAAGGAAGAGGGAACGTTTTCTCCTGCATTTCAGCCCACTCAGGCTGGCTCTCAACATGAGAAAAGTCAAGATTCTGCCTGCTTCACTGGTCTGTCTTTCTTTTTAAAAGAAAGTTGTGGATAATGACTGTATTCCCAGAAGATGCAGTATTTCCTTTTTTCTTAAATTAAAATACTGCCCAGAAACCCTTCTGACTTCTGTAATTCTAAGAATTCTACAAATTCTTTCAAAGAAATCAGTTCCTGGAATTGCTTTAGACTGCAGATCATGCAAATGTTTAACTTATATATTGTTTAAATTTGTTCATTTATAGTATTATAAGTGTATGCACTAAACAATGTCACATAAAAACAACTAAGTCATCCAATATACTTAGAAAATAAGCTAACAAACATTGAAGGATCTGACCAATGCTTGGATTGAACAAGTAGGCCTATTTTACCCAAAAATTGATCTAAACAACTTACATAGATCAAAGCTTAAGTCAGTCCGTAGTTTCTTAGACTTTCATCTCTTAAAACAGTAGAATTTTACTCAAGTCCATTTATTAAAATATAACCAAAGTATATATATAAAGATAATTTTTATAGCGATAGAATTTTAATAACTAGGCATTTTTTGCAGGTTTTTTTTTTAACTACACAGTTCCCTTTGGTTATATTCTCTTGGAAGTATGAAAATAGAGACCTTCTCTCCCAGAACAACTTTCAAGCACAGTCTGCCAGGGTCTGAGCATCCCAGGAGCCAAAGCAAGGGTCTCTGGGTCTCACCAACCGCATTGTTAGAAAGTGGTCTCAGGGGAGCAACCAGGAACATGAGCCTTTAAATCCACACTTGATTTCGGCCAGGTTGTGATAGTAACCTGTGCTACATTCACAACAGGCCAGTCAGAAGTACAAGGAAGAACCTGGACTTCTTGGCATATGAAGCATAGGGCAGTACACGGAACTAAGTCCTTAAGTCTTCAGTCTGATACAACTGGGTGGAATGGTTGGATGTTCAGCTGCTGTTGGAAAACTATTTGGTGGCTTGGAGTTTGTTCCCCTTTCCCCAAACACACACACTTTGGAACTGTATTTAGAATCTTAAGATTTCACCTTGAAATATTAAAGCCATGTCTTATAGCCGCCATGTATGACATAGGCAGATAGATATGTCTATTTTCCCCTCATCCTCTTCATCAAAAGTGCGTTAAGAACTACCCACTAAAACTACCACAGTAAGATTCATAAGTGCCAAGATGTAATAATAAATATGATGACTAATTAACAGCTATATTTGAAAGTTGCTGAGAGTAAATCCTAAAACTGGTTCAGATATTTTAAAACCAGCTCAAACCAGTTCAAACATGACTGACTGCACACTGCACCATGCTCACTGTACACGGAGCACTGCACATAGGTCACTGTTCACTGCACAAATTGCACTGCAAACCAAACAGCCTGCTGCACACAACAAACAAGTTAATACACTCTGCACACTCACTGGGCAGTTCTGATGAGCTTAAAACCAGTTCTGACTTTATAAAACAGGCTTAAACCTCTTCTGACTAGAGAGAACCAGTTCAAGCCAGTTCTGACTTGATAAAACTGTTTCAAGCCAGTTATTACTGGTTCAAACTTGTTCTAAAAGAATAAAAACAGTTAAAACCAGGTCTGTCTGGAAAAGTCAAACCAGTTCTGATTGAAAAGGTTCAACTGGTTCTGACAAAATAAAACAAGTTCAAACTGGTTCTAACTAGATAAATCCTGTTCAAACTGGTTCTGACTGTCTCAAATCAGTTCTGACTGGATCAAACTGATTCTGACCAGCTAAAAACAGTTCAAACCAGCTCTAGCCAGATTTTTAAAATGCCTAAACATTTACTGACAAGCTCTAATCTGTTCTTACCAGCTCAAACCAGGTCTGACTAATAAAGCAGGTTCAAACTGGTTCTGACCAGATAAGACTTGTGGAAACCAGTACTGCTGTTGAAACTGAATTAAACTACTTCATATCAGTTCTGGCTGGATGAAACCAATTCAGACCATTTCTGACTGGATCAAACTGGTTTGAATCAGTTCTACTTAGATCAATTTTTTCTGGTCAATACAGGTTTGAACTGGTTTGATACAGACAGAACTAGTTTGACACAGTCAGAATTGATTTGAGCCACTTTGAATAGGTTTAATCTTGACAGAACCATGTTCATTCTTTTTGTTCCAGATCCCCCAGTTTGATACAGTCAGAACCAGTTTGAACCAATTTGTCCCAGTTAGAATTGCTTTGAACACGTTTGCTAATCACTAGAGGAAAAACTCCTCCATCTCCCCTTTCCTCCCNCCCCTCCCTCCCTCCCTCCCTCCCTCCCTCCCTCCCTCCCTCCCTCCCTCCCTCCCTCCCTCCCTTCCTTCTTTCCGGATATTATCTAAATTTACTATGATGATCATTTCACAATTATGTAAGTCATTATGTGCTATACTTCAAACTTATACATCAATGTTGGTCAATCATATCTCAATTATAAATCTGCCACAGTACCAGCTATAACAGCTTTTTAAAAAAAGCCCACAAAATATTAAACAAGCTAAGAGGTGGTTTGAGCAACAAAAATAATTCTGTTGCTGGTAGTTTTGCCCCCTTGGAAGTGGTATGTGGGGCTGAGAGCACAAGGAATTGAGAAAATGCTGAGTCCATATCACCAATCCAAACAGTCCTCTGGCCGACCTGTGCAGAACATACTACTGGCCACTCTTTGATTTACCCACTTCTGCTGTTCTGCTCCTGCTCATGGTGGGAATTAGGACAGTGAAAGCCAGTCTGCTAAGATATGGCTCATATCCAGAGCGGGCTACCACCACACACCTATTCTTCATTAACCCATTTCCAGTCTGACATCCAGTGGTTATTTACCTCTATCTTTCTCAGACTAGTTTTTGGATAAAAATAATGTTCTATGAAGACAGTTAAAGGGATCTAGGAGCTTAAAGTGATGAAATTATTGTTAGTCTTCATTCTTGGTGTCTGGGACTGGGGTTTGACAGTCCTTAGATTACTCACCAGCACTTTGTTATTGCTGGTGGTGGTGAGAGTGGTGTTTTCTCACAACTTTAATGG
The DNA here is from genome assembly GCA_019455555.1 of Galemys pyrenaicus. Taxonomy (NCBI): domain Eukaryota; kingdom Metazoa; phylum Chordata; class Mammalia; order Eulipotyphla; family Talpidae; genus Galemys; species Galemys pyrenaicus. The sequence continues at coordinate 1,218,166 of JAGFMF010011961.1, read as the reverse complement.
TGGTAGATGATGGAATTGATTCTTTTTATCATTTTAAGTATTTCAGTAGACAGAGGATGACTCCTCTTCTCCACTTCCTTGTTCTTCTACCCTATTGACACAATGAAACTCAATCCAGTTCCTCTTGACCAGAACATGCTGTGACACGAGTAAATGATGAAGAATATCATACAAGTATATGTTTTCATAAATCAAAGGGTTGTATTTTCTTTGAATTTCAGTTTACCTTTTTCTATCTATATTCCTTTGTATAGCTATCTCAACAAGTTTTCCTGAAAAGTGGTGAGAAATATAATATATATTTTATATGGTCACGGTGACGTTTAAGTGAAATTATGCATATAAAATGCTTAGCACATTATAAATATGCAATAAATCAGTAAATGCTAACTGTTCTTAGCATTATGATTCTAATCCCAGCTGGAGTGGATGATTTTAACTTTTCCCTCTCCCATTCTGCATAATCACAATTTTGAAATTTCATTTCTTTCCTAAAGCTTTACCATTTTCATGCTTACTATCAGCTGGTTGCTTTTGAATTTACAGAGAAAATATTCTTTTTAGGGGTAGCCAGGCATTCCAGAATTGCCTTAAAGTTTAGAGTCTGCAGTGATAGGATGCAGCTTCCCAACATCTTCCTTTTTCTCTGCCTCACCTTCCCACGCAGGCATGCACATGACGGAGTATGGCAGACACAGAAGTTGGCCTGACCCTTTCCAAGAGCTGCCAGTCTGCTGCCAAGCTTTCCCCTTGAAAAGGGCCAACTTATGCTAGAGATGCTTTCTCAGTGATTCATGCCCCGGGAATCTGGGAACCAAACCAGAACTTACTTTGCTGATAGAATCTTGTATATAAACCAAGACACATCAGATTCTATACTTCACAGGCTCAATGGAAAAGATGATCCCTCAGATCAATTCCAGCTCTAATTACTTATTGAGCTGATGTTCTGGACCCTACTGTACCTGCCGACAAAAGCCAATTAATAACATTTCAGGAATTGTGTGCACCAACTATCATAAAAAGCCTTTTTTGAAAACTATGTCGTGTAAATTTGCATATTAAATAAACAACTGTTAAATACTGCTTGTATTACATTTTTCTATTGTCTATGCCTTTGAGGTTGTTTATGGCTGATCTATTTGTATGGTGGGAATATTAAATCATGATGTGCTACTGCTCATCTCTTCCCAGAGCTGCAATCAGTTATGTGATGTTAGTAGCTTTTAACTGATTATGGTAGTTACCAAACAGTGCTTGATTTATTTCTTTGTTGATTGTCTAGACATTGAAAGTAATAGAAAAATTATTATTAATGAAGATTAAATTCAACAGTGTCTCTAGTCATTATAATACAAGTAGCATTAGGTACCCCAAAATTTGAGGATAACTTCCAGAGTTTTTGAAGTAAAGAAGATGCTCACATCATTGACACCAAATGAACTAACACTTGCCATACATCTTCATTATTTCACTTTCATTTTAGTCTTGCCCATTAATGTAAATAAAAATATCGACCAATGTCCATATTGGAACTACATTCACTCATCGTTTGCAATGAGGGGTTGGCTGCATATAATAAAGATTGTAGCAAAAATCAGCTACAACATTTTGTGAGAATCAACTGGCTATCTGGAATTCTCAATGAAGATTTTGTATATTTTACTATTATTTGTCACTTGTGTGCTACACATCCTTTATATAAGTGACATTTATAGTAAACTTACATATATATGTACATTTTTTTTATCAGATAACTGTTTGTAAATATTTACTAACACCCCACCAGTGTTGTAGTTGTTGCTATGAGTTCCTTACAGAAGGGGCAGATAGAATTCAGATAATTTGGATGCCAAGTATAGGTGGTTCCAGAATTTCCAAAAGTACTGTTCTTTACTACTTCAGCTACTTGCCATGACCTCTTTGTCTCACTCACAGCATGACTATGATATAATCAGGCTAATCTGATAACAAATAGACCAGAACTCTTGAATAACAGAAGACAGAGACCCTGGATTTAGGATACAGTTAAAACTTGGAGAAGCACTAGGTCCTGTTATCTGCCTTTCTGCATTGTTATCCATGGAGCAATAGGATAAGGCAACAAAGCTTCCCTGCAGGATACCATAAGGGCAAAAGGTATTGGATCTGCTCCATTTTTGCTCAGTTTTCTCATCACCTCATCAGGCCAGACCCAGTTATACAAGTGGCTCTTCCTGCACCCTGTCCTAGTGAGGAGGTCCAGAACCTAGTGAACTTGATCTAATCCAAGATGGTATCTGATTGACTCTATAAGGTTTATAAGAGGAAAGAAGAACTGGTGCTGATTGCACAAGGGATGGCATGTCTCCCAACAACTTGGCCAAGATGTATAGTAACAATCACGCTGGAGATGTAAAAAGGGACAACCCAGAAGGATTTAGCAGTAAGTCAGATTGGATGGCCTATAAAAAGCACTAGCAAGCTAAACTTAGATAGTAGAAGAGACTCAGAGGGACATGGTTATAGTCTACACATTCTTTTAAGGTAACAACAGAAAGCAAGAAGAGAATCATGAGGAACATAAAATAGTATTGAGATGGAGACAGTATAATACAAAGGAAGAAAAGTTATACCTTTGATGACAGAAAATATTTTGGAAATCCTATGATTTGTCTTTTAATATAAATGGTTTAAAATTCTATTTTAATATGTATCAAGTAGTAGTTTAAATTATTAAATAACACTAGGGAAATTATAATGAGCTTTCAAAATGAATGATGCTTTCACTTGCACATGTATATTATGATTTTAAGCCAATAGCTTATATAAATATATAGGCCATATTGAAACTAAAGCTTTCATTTTACAGATTCCTTGGATCTGTGATCATATTTTTCCTGAAGACATTGCCTGCACAATAACAAAAGAAAATTGCATTTTTCTGCCTTGCATTTCTCATGACAACAAACTCACCATGTATGATTTCAATGAGTCATTTAACTTGGGAGTAAAGATTAGATTACATTATGATTTTCTGAGTTACAGGGTACTAGACTTACATTAACCACACAACATAATAGCAATACTCTATTTAGATAAGTATATTTGCAATCTCTAGAAGTCTGGGTTCCAGAAGGATTTCTGAAATGGTATACCTATTTCTAACACTTTCAAACAGGTCCCTTGTTCCCAAGTGAAAATGAGAAAATGTTTGGTTTTTAATTAGCTACAAGTAAGCCACTTAATTTCAATTTTGAATGTCAAATTTATCACAAAATCCTTTAGGAAAAGTAGTTCAGTTTGAAAACATTTAAATCTAGTTTAAATTTAAGGGAAAGCTGTGTTTGATCCTCTGGGAACTTGCACGAGAACAGCAACTTAAGAGGAGGCTAGTACTTCACAGACCTCTATCCTAAACCAAAATGTTTGGTGAAATACAGAGATAGAGAGCTTGCAGTGAAACGTGCTAGATGGACTTCTAGATCCAATTATTTTCTCTCAATGATATATTTCCCAACCTTAAAGGCAGGGTATTACATTTGCTGGTCCAAGAAAAGTCTTTACATTCTTTCCTACTAGTCCATACTTTGTCCTAATTTTGTCTAATATAAGTTTTAGAGACTACATTTTACACATTAATTCTTTGACTTTACCCACGTGAGGTGTGAAAAGAAAAGAAACTAATTATCCTTCACTCATGCTTTTTTTTTTTTTCCATAAGAAAGTTCATGTGTCTTATCTACACTTGGGCACATGGCAAGGCCAAAGTTTACCTAGGTTAAGAAATCACTTCAGATGTCAAATATAATTAATAAAATAAAATAAATAAATCACTTCACCTGATCTAAGGCAACGCTTTAAATAATCTTTCTGGATTCCTATTCAAAGGCATATAATAAACTTCACAATTCTCAACAACGTGTCATGTCATGTAATATAAGATTCTAGCAAGGCCTAATGCCATGAGGCATTATCTCAATTGCCCTGAACTATACTTTCCACCTCAGAGATCATTTTTATTCGAAATAATAGTTAACTGAAAATTTCTCATGAGCAAATACTAGAAAAACAGAAGTGGGTATTCAAATTTTCATATTTAAATCAGCAATAATCCCTTCTCACCCATCATTCAGGCTTCATTTGTTTGATTACTTAAGGTTTAAGGTTTAATATGCTGAAGGGAGTCTGGTCATATGGGCTTTTCAACAGAAATAAAATAAATTGATGTGAAGTTTTTGCAAAAAATTATTGGCAGACTGGTTACTGATTTATGGAATAATTTGGGCACAGTGTAATGTGAAGAAAAAACAATGAGACATCTATTTTTCTTCCTCATATTTGCCTTTTTTTCTCTGTGGGAAATTTCTTGAACAGATTTTATTGCTTCTCCATGACTTGCAGGTAACAAAAGACAGTAACATCTTAATGTATAAAAAATGTCTAGTCTTATCTAATATAAAGCTTTCGTTTCCCTACTTATTTAGAGTTTTTTCTGGTTCCTCTCACCTGAGCCTAACTCACATTCAATAACTGACACAGTACGAGTGGACTTGGCTTGGTCAACAGTTCACTTTCTCATGCATTCTCTTCCCTTCTCACTGAAAGGTGGCAGAAAAGGGAAAGAGTGAGAGGTAAAAAAAAGACTCCCTTGTCTATTACAATGGTAATCTGTCACCAGATTAAATCAAATGTTGATTCTTCATTTCACAGGACACTTCTCTCTCTTTTAACAAAACGTTTTGATGCAACATATGTAAGTTTCAGGTGTTCAACATTATGATTTGACATTTATACATACAATATTATGATCACCACCAAATGTCTGGCTTCCATCCACCATGTCCATATAATTGACCAGGGGTACAGACCAGAGGTGCGGGGGGTAAGAGGATTCACCAAAGACAGAGTGGGAAGAGAACCCACAGATTGACTGAAACATACCGCTGAAGGGAGCAGCAGGTGAAACAAGAAGACCCATGCCATGTGGGTCACCTCCCTGGTTGGGGATTGAACTCAACTCATGCTGCAGCTGCTACGGATAATTTCACAGTGCGGTGACTTAACCCCTTGTGCCACCAGGGAAGCCCTAAATCAATCTCCTTTACATGATTTACCCAGTCCCTTCCCTCTTTCTCCTCTGACAACCAACATTTTGTTTTTATTATATAAGAGTTTGTTTTTCTTTTATTTATCTTCCATATTAATGAAATCAAACATTATCTTTCTTTCTCTGATTCATTTCACTTAACATAGTAACCTCAAGGTCTATCACTGTTGTCCCAAAGGGTAAAAATCTTACCTTATTTATAATAGTTGAAGGGTAATCCACTTTGAAGTCACTTTGGCCCCTAACCCACAGAGACCGCACCCAAATTTAGCCTCTTCTCTGGCCTATGAAGTCTCATGTTGGATGCTTAGACACACCCCTCAGTTTTGTCCCTAGTGCTGCTCTCTCTTGAGTTGTTTCTGGAATCAGGTCACACTTTGAAGTCTCCCTGACAAGATGCAAAGCCTAGTCATTGGTCATTGCTCTCTGCTTGTTCTTGATCTCAGGAAAATACTCGGTTCCTTTCTCTGCAATTCTGAACATGTAAGTGACCATCTCTTTTCCTGTTGCCCTCAGAGGCAACGCCAGCAAACTTCTCTCCTTAGGACTTCCAGGGGAGAACCAGATGCCATCTCTGGAACTCCAAAGGCTAGGAGGCACAGGTCAAGTTCTCCAAGAGCTTTTCTCCACGCTTGCTTCCACCTGAGGCTGTCCCTTGGTGCTTCAGCACCGTAACTTTCTGCAGCTCAATGTGTAGGGCACTAAAAAAGAACTGAAATACTACTCTCTTTGCGAGTGGGTAGCCCCATCATTCCTAGGGGGTCTTTTGAGGCTCTCAGCCTCCTTTTTAACATACTGGGGAAAGCCATTGCACTTATCTCCAGCAAAACCTCATCTTTTGGGTGTGCTCCAAAACCTCTTCATAAGCTGATTTGCCACCTTTTGCTCTCAATTCTGAGACCTAAGCTTTAAATAAAATGGTACACATAATCTCACTGAACCTTCTGTAACAAATGCTTTATTCAGGTCCATTCTATAAAGGTCCTGTGAGCTTATCTGCCTTCCCTTCTCCATCTAAGTATCTACTACAAGTCTGGATTTTTGCTGTATGACTAACCTTCATCTACAGTTGGCTGAGCTTGAGAGTAAAGCCTTTAAATGCCAGTCACATTCTTTCAAGGAAATACAAAGCCCATAGGTTCTACCCAGCCTGTGGCACACCCACCATTTTGAACAAAGGAGCCCATTACCTTGATCTTGAAAATAAAGCTTATTCCCTTAAAAATCTGGACAGTTCTCTCAGTTATGATTAAGCTGCTGGAAAAGGTGAAAAACTAAGTCCCAATGCATAAAAGGGTTTTAAAACTGTATGTAATGTGTTTGCCCAGGGAAAGCCCACCATCTGCAAATGTGTATTAAACACAGGTGAAAAAAACATGGAGAGGGAGAGAGCAGGAGAGCAGAGAGCAGGAAGGTGGAAGAGAGGGAAAGAGGGAGAGAGGGAGAGGGGGAGGAGGGAGAGAGAGAGTACAAAGGTGAAATGATATTTTTGGAGTGAAGCAAAGTGAGTGAGGAAGAAGATTCTTGTTTTTTTAAAAAAACTCAACAGTTTTTAGACCTGACCGGAAAAGTTGAGAAGGGAAGCACACATCTCCTCAGGCAAAGAACTGCTTAGAAAATAATGGCTTGAATTCTCTCTGCCAGAATTGGAACTCCTCAGAAACAAAGGGGAAAGGTATTTTCAGATCTTTCCATTTTGGTATACCCATTAACTTTCACGTAGTCTAAATTTTTTTAAAAAATCAACAAAAGAGCAGGGTTGGTAGATGGGGAATTCACTCAGAATGAAAAATATTGGCAAAGATCCATCTTCTGTTTTAATTTTACTCAAGTATTCGCAATAAAATCATGCATAGAATTCTAACAAAGACTTTGCTGCATTCCTACTATGTATAAGGCACACTGCTGATGGAAAAGATCATTAAGTGGAATGTAAATGTTTTGCCAGAGTGTTAACTCTGGGAAATCTGTAAGGAATATTTAACCTTTGCCTTAATGCCTTCAGAAGTTTCCACTTTGCCATGTGAGAGACAAAATGTTACCTCCTGATCATTCTAAATCAAGAGCTTTTGAATATATTTAACACTGTTTTTTAAAAGACGGGGCTGGAAAGAAAATGTAGAAAATGAGATCAACAAAGAGATTCAATAACTTACCACCAGAAGTTTCTTCAGAGCTGCCAGTAAATCTCTTGCAAAGTACATAATTAATATTTATGAGTGAGATACTGTTGGTCCTACATCTACCATCGCCCAGTAATTCACTTAATTTCTCTAAGGTTCCATTTTCTTAGCACCATGGTAGAATACATTGACCTTAATCCTTAGGGTAAGAGGAACTGGGTTTTGTGTAAAAAGAAAGAATATAAATTTTTTTAAAATATCAGAAGAGGGTCCTCCTTTGGAGATGGCAAAAGAACCAAGATAGCACCCAACAGAGTTTCTTTGAAGTCCAGTAAAGAATTCCAGAGTTTACTATTCTTCAAGGGGCACAGTTTCCACTCTTAACCATATATGAAATGTGATTGTATAATCACAGAGAAAGTAATTTTGGCGGTGGCAGTGTATGCCTGTCTCCCAGGTAAACTTGTGAGCAAATTTGCTTGGATGATCACTGGTCAGGAGACGAAATTGGATTTGAGTTCTGTGTCCATCATCACTTGAGGACTACAGCCCATAGTCTCACCTCTGAATAATGACTGAGCAGACATGGCCTCTCAAGGCTTAGGAAGGGAGAAGTATCCCCATCTGGAGAGCAAGGGGGGGTCTCAAAAAAATGTTATGAAAGGAGAGGTTGCGTATAAAGGGACAGAGATGAAAGAGCAGCAGTTTCACATGGCTCATCCTCCTTTTGAAGGTCAAGTTCTCAGTGATACAACCTTCTTTAAAATATGGTCTTTAGATTTTTCTCTGCCTGCCATTGCAGTTGCGTGCATGGCGTATGTGCTGAGGAACATTGGCAGGGTGGTGACAAGAAAGAGGGTGTCGGGCCTCCCCTGGTGGCGCAGTGGGCTAAGCAACGCACTACGAAGCAAATCGCAGCCACTGCAGCACGAGTTCGATCCCTGCTGCCGGCCAGGGGGGGG